>JAWWEQ010046815.1:0-16442 GCA_035583055.1 Torymus tubicola | reverse complement strand
GCGCCATCTCGCGTTCACGTACCGGAAGCTCTACGACTAACCACTATACGCGACGTCGGTACGGCTGGCCGTGACAAGATCGGCACAGCATCGATTCCTATATCTGTTGCATACATTGAAGATTTATAGGCTTCATCAGTGTCAATCCATAAATATGGACCAACATTTTTTTTTAATTTAGTTTCTGTTTGACAATTGCTGCAACTTATTATCTTATCTTTAAAATATTCATTCATTTCTTGCTCTTAATTTTTATATTTATGATGCCAAACGATTTTCAGATTTGGGAGTAAAATTGACGGCCTTTTAATTACTTTATGTAATTTGCAATTGCAACAGTCTATGACTTCATTTGAACATTCAAAGGGAGCCATCAGAATTGAAAATAATTGTCCAATATTCGTCTTACAATTAATATAGCTGGCATTATCTGGTGGAAAGACTGAGAATAATATATGTCCTCTATAAGTATATACAATGTTATTTACACCTGACACACCATATTTTAAAATTAAGTGAGGAAAATCTTCATATCTTGCAGATTTTGTCTTATCAATATTAGATTCAATGAAAGTTTTAAAATCTTGGACATTGCAAACTCCATTACTTAAAATTTCGGTAATGGTGTCAAATGCACATGTATTCATAAAAGTTATTTTTTGTCCATTAATTGCTCGTGGTTTCTGTTTATTTGCATTCTGCAAAATTCCTTTGCCTTTTCTCCTTTGTCTTATTCTTTGGTTTTTGTAAATGTAACATTATCTCTGGATCAGCAGAAACATAGTATCCTCTTTCTTTCACAGTTTCTAATTTTTCTAAAATATCTTCTGCTTTTTTAGTCTCTTTAAGTGTAGAATTTAAGACATCATTCTCTTTGAAGGAGTAATTATGGTCGATTAATGAATTGTCATCAATGATAAATTTGTTATTTTCCTCTATTTGCTTTCTTCTAATTCTTCTAATTCTTGTTTCTCAAAGACTTCTTTTTCAGTAATATTTATATTGTCATTTTCTCATAATTTTATACTTCTTCTGCATCACTCTCCCAACCTGTAAAATCATTTTTATTTCTCCATGTCTCTTCCACTTTTAAGTGTTTAGCACCACAATCTTTGTCAGTATTTCGTTTTTCTGGGTTTAATGTCAATGTATATTTATAGTTATTTAATGCAGCTTGTGCTAGTTTCATATCTGTATTAATTTGTCGACAATGCATAACAAGGACTTTGTCCACTCTCAGAATGGTATTGTGGAAAGACTTTTTCAATTCTCCAAAGTAGGCCTCTGAGCATGCTGATGTAGCCACATCATGGTTATTTTCAAAATAATTGTTCATCACATTACTCCAACAGGGGAATTCCCGCATAATTCCAATAACTTATCACCAAAATCAGGCAGATAATAGTCATTACTCTGGTTATCTAAATCACTGTTATTTTTTTTATCAATGTCAGATGTGACATTTTCTTTTATATTATTTAAAAATGCTTGCATGACACTTGTGCCGTTACCTTCATTTTCGACATCTCTTAGATGTTCATTTTCTTCATTAAAACGATTTTCATTGGTTTCTGATATGTTTAAACTTATGTTAAAAGATTTTATTTTAATGATTAGATAATTTATGGCTTCATTAGTTTTCGCATTCAAATTTTTAGAATAGGCAATAATTAGAACGTAATGTAGAGCTTTTTTAAATTGTTTCAAATAGTCAATGGTTGACATAAATCCTATGCATTTATTGAAAAATATTTTTAGTTTTGACTCATTTTTATTGAAACAAGGCCATCTGGAGACGGCATGTATTAGATGGGCAATGTCTATCTTTAATTGCGTTTGTAGTTTATCATGAACCTCCTGTTTAATTAATATTCTTAAGCACTGGTCATTATAACTTTGAAATCTAATGGAATTAAATGCCAGGTACGCACCATTCTGGATAGCTTTGCCCTTATCGGTTACCAATTCCTTAGATATTTTTGCTTCTGATCCAATCCATCCACTCAGCCAATGAAAATAAAATCTTGAATCGTTTTTCTCAGAAAATGCTTGTGTTAATGGTACAATCATATACTTTCAATGTAGGAGGACAATACTGATAAAAAAATGTGACTACTGTCACCATCTTGTCTATTTATTTTCATTGTAATCGAACCAGTCGCATCTAATGAGACTGGGTTATTTAATATCTTCTTTATCTCATTGTTTACACTTAGCTGTACTGGAGACCAATATAATATAAAGAATTTAAGAAATACAATTTCTTTAATGAATTTATTAAATTCTACATCATTACTTATTTTAACCAGAGATTCAAATAACTCAATTCCTGGTTGAATACCCAATTCTTCATTTTTTGCTTGTTGGCGAGCTTTCTGAAGAATGGGTAACTTATATAAAGTTGCTGGTTCACAGTCACCAGCTTCCAACCATCGGTTTGCATTCTCTCTTCTCCATTGCTTCGGTGTTTTATGGATTAATTTTTTTTTAATTTTTGTTTTTTTAGATTTTTGTAAACGATTTTTCTTTGTGTGAGGAATTCCTATCGAATCCTTCGTTATGACTGAAAATCACTTCGTCTGATGTAGGTTCGTTCTGACATTTTATATTAATTTTTGCGTTACATGTTGTGCAATGCCCCACAATTGTTATGTAGCTGTAACAGTCATTGACACAATGCCTATCAAAAGAAAAGGCACATGGCAGCTTTTTTACTTTCCAAATATATTGCCTCATTATGTCTGTCCAGCCTTCTTGCAATACTAAATCTTTTCGTCCATCTTTATATACGTGTTCTATTGGTTTAATAGAATTCTAATGCTCTATTGTTAATTTTATTTCAAACATAATTTCATATTTTTTTATTTTTGGTGATATCGATAGTGATGTATTTACACTTGCATCACTTAACGCCTCATTTGAAATGTCGCTTTTATTCATTTTGACATCTTTTACAAAGTCTTGAATCGTTTCCTCCAAACCTTTATGTTTTTTATAATATATCAAAACATTATGTTGGTTTTGACGGACATAAAAATACAGTGTAATAGGTTTTATTAAATTATTTACTGTATTATTGATTTCTACCCATACATTATCACTTTTCTTCTTCAATTTTGTTTCTTCATAAATTTCAAAATTTATCAATTTATTTAAAATTTCATCTGGAGGGACGGCAGCTTTTCTTCCAAACATATTAAAATTTTTACTAACTAATAACTTAATGCTTAATAAACTCATAATTTACAAACTAATAACTTAAATAATGTAAATCGTTTCTTTTTCGAAAAAAAATGTTTATTTAATTAAAACTGTTTCTATTTTATACCTGACTGTCATTTGTTTAAGGATACAAACATGAAACTTTACCTTTTTTAAAATTTCTTAATTGATGATTCAAATAATAATAGCTCTCATGTTATTTACGTAATAAAATAATAAAATATAATATTCAATTAGCTTACCAAAAAAATTAAATATAATATTTAGCTTAATTTTAATGTATTTATGCGATTTATCTTTTATACTTTCATGAAACTACGACATTACACGCGTCGATACTCTTTTGTTCATTTCTGAAAATATTTAAAACTGGGGTATGACTCCCGCCGATATTCTTTTGTTTATTGTACATGTAGGCCCCCACCGATTGGTGGCAGCACTAGCCAGCGCGGTAAGAGAGAGAGAGCAGCGCATGCTGCGAGCGAGCACCGTCGAGACGGTCGCTCAGTTCCGCACCGATCACCGTTACAGTCGGTCACGCCAGAGCGAGAGTCAATAAAGTATATAGTAGGAAGAATGTCTTCTCTCCTTTTACCTCACCATTCCTGCATTAGTGACCCCAACGAAGAAGCGCCTGCGCGACCTTCAAGTGTTTCTCTTACCTCCCCATCCGGGCTGGGGAGAGGTCATTCTTTCTGGCTGCGGCGGCAGAACGACCTTCGCTACAGGTTCGTTCCTGCCGGGCTCGGCAAGCTCCCGCCAGCCCTTTGTTTTTGTGTGCGTGCAGGCACGCCGGCGCACACACGCCTTCCAGGAGCTCGCTGTAATCACATCAGCGCAACAAGTCAACGGGGAGCAGCGAGGATTTTTTGCGTGAAGCCACCGTCACTGGCGCCTTTTCATCGCATTGCCGCTGCACCCATCCTCACCTCAACACAAAGGATTTTGCGTGAAGCCACCGCCACCGGTGCCTTTTCAACGCATTCCATTTGCATCATTTTCATCACCGCCTGTACACCTCACCGAGCATCTCCGAGGCAGCGCGGCAGAAGACATCGCCAAGGTCAACGGATCATCTTTCGCTTAAGATAAGTAAGCAGCGTAACAAAAGCGCGCGCTCGCTGCCGAGCGATTTTCATTCTCGCGCGCAGCCGCCATCTTAATTTTAAACGTGTTTTGACACGCGATTCGTGGAACGACCACGCAACGTCTTTCAATTCGTGGAATTCTAGCGCGTTTTGACTTGCGTGCTTACAACTCGGGAAGTTGACTCGTAGCAGTTCTCGGTTAAGAAAGCGACCTTGTACATAAATCATTTTCGTTAGCTTAGTTTTACATTGTACATAAACTTAGCTCGTAATTCACACAACGCCGCACGAACAAATAATTCTCTTGTAATCATTATCGTAACTTCCACAAGTTTGAAAACTTATTCTTCTATCTCATGCACACGCACACAAATAGTTACACGCGCACACGCACGCGCGTAATTAATTTTTCAATTCTCCCTGCGCTCATTTAAATACATAAGCAGCACATCAATCTTGTGTACGTCGATTACTGAATCTTCCACCGTGTGCAATTTCTCACTCCAATCATTTAATTCGTGTTCGCTTTACATTAACTAATCTAAGTAGTATTTTCATATTGAAAAATTAATCTCTCTTATCATTTTCACGCAAGCCGAAATCGCACTGCGCAACGCGTCACCACATCTGCAACCAAAGCGGACTTCATTGCAGAAAAGCTCGATCGCGAAGCGCTTCAAGGGATTTATGACATCATCACGGTTCAGCCGCGTCCGGCGGATATTTTTGAGCAACTCAAGAAGTGCTTAATCGACACTTACGGCAGTTCGGCAGAGACGCGCCTTCGTCAACTAATCAGGGGACAGGTCTCAACTATCGGCAAACCATCTTTGATCTTAAACCGACTTTGTGATGTCAACACAGGCGCCAATGATGATGTGCTACGCTCTGTCTTTTTGGAACAATTATCCCCTCATTGCCGTGCGGCCCTTGCAATCTCACCGATTACAGACCTCAACAAGTTAGCTCAGCTAGCCGACAAAGTCGCGGAAGCTTCGGGAATCACTCACACCTCGTTGGCCCCTATCAGCGCTCTGAAGACACCCAGTTCTGTACCTGCACCTCCAGAGGAAGGTTCCGCCCAACTCACAGCGGCCATCCAAAAACTAGGCAAACGTTTTGACAACAAACAACGCCCACGATCTAACTCCAGAGGCAGGCGCAACCCCTCACCTGCAAGAGCACGTTCTGGCTCACGCGACAGGAAAAAGAATCTCTGCAGATTTCACGACAAATTCGGCAGAGAAGCACGTAACTGCCTCCTCCCGTGCAGCTGGAAACGGGGACCTGGTCAAGACTATATAATCAGAAACCCTGACTATAGGAAGTCTGACCAATCAACGAACCCAATGGCCACTAAGGAAAACTAAACAAACCTGCTGTTGTGGAGACTAACAGCCGGTCAAACATTACCGCACGTCTCCACGTGAGAGATAAACTCTCCAATGAAATCTTTTTGATTAACACGGGTGCGGATCTCTCAGTCACACGGAAACCCAAAAACTCACGAGAAACCATCCGAATTCAAGCTTTATGCTGTCAACGGATCTGAAATAAACGTCTTTGGTGTCACACGCCTTAAATTAGACGTAGGCCTACCGTACAAGCTGAGTTGGAACTTCACTGTAGCAGACGTTCCACACTCCATAATTGGAGCCGACCTCCTCAAGCACTACCACCTCTTACCGGACCTCAAGCTCAGGAGATTGGTGGATGGCAATCAACTCATTCATACACCCACATTTGTGAAGAAAATAGAATCTTTTCAAGTTTCATTTTTGTCTCCCAACTACAAGTACGCGGACATCGCCAACAAATACCCTGACGTCATCGGGCTAGCTTAATTCCGGGCTGTCAAAAGACGAGAAGTATTTCACTACATACTCACCACAGGACCCCCAGTCTCGCAGAACGCTCGCCGCCTCTCACCGGCCAAGTTGAAAGCAGCGAAGGATGAATTTCGCAAATGGTGCGAGCTGGGCATCTGCCGCCCTTCAAACAGCCCATGGGCCAGTCCATTGAAAAGAAGGCAAACGACGAGCAACTAAAGGAAATCTTGAGCACTCCGGATCACCCTCTCAAGCTTCGCAGGCTCACGTGGGGCCCTGATCACATGCCTTTCTTCTGTGATGACTCCATACGGCCGTATGTGCCAGAGAAACTGCAAAGAACAGTCTTCGACAGTTTTCATTCGCTCTCCCATCCTGGAGCGAAAGTTATAACTCGCCTTATCCACCAGCAGTACGTCTGACCCAGCATGAGTCGTGACATCGCCTCTTGTGCAAATAGTGTGTGGCTTGTCAACAGTCCAAAGTTACAAGACACAACAAGTTTTTGCCCAAGCACTTCGTCACTCTAGACGCAAGATTCAACCATCTACACTTGGATCTTCTGGGACCCTTTGCTTACAGTCAAGGTTACACCCATGTCCTCACCATCATCGATCGCTACACTAGATGGCCCGAGGCCATCCCCATCGCAGACACCACAGCTGCTACAGTAGCCCGTGTGTTTTACAACAATTGAATCTGTCGTTATGGAGCACCAACAACGATCACCACCGATCAAGGTGCCCAGTTCGAATCCAGATTGTTCTCCGACCTGTTAGCAATCCTAGGAATCAGCAGAGTCCGAACCTCGTCTTATCACCCTGCGTCCAACGGCATGGTGGAACGTCTCCACAGGGACATCAAAACAGCCCTCACATGTCACGGCAACAATCAGGAGTGGGTAGCGCTCCTACCTACTGTCATGCTAGGATTACGCACACGTATACGCCTGGACACAGACGCGAGTCCAGCTGATTTAGTCTTCGGAAAAGCGATGCGAATCCCCGGTGACTTTTCACCCTTCACTACTGAGGAACCGGACATTCGATCATTCCACAACGAATTCCGCGATTACATGCGACAACTGAGACCCATTCCAGTTAATCACAAGACAGCAACTAACCGTTTCTCCATCAAGGTCTAGGCACGTGCACCCACGTTTGGTTACAAGAAAAGCCAATTAGACCAGCTTTAACACGGCCCTACGTAGGCCCGTACAAGGTAATCTCGCACAACAGTGACAACCATACCTTTGTTTTAGATGTCATCGGAAATCCCAAGACAGTAAACATCGAACGCCTTAAACCTGCATTTATTCTTCAAGAGGATTATGACGGCGCTAAGGTTAATGCTCCTGAACCGACCATCACTCCTTCTCCAATCACTGTACAGATTTCGCCTAAACCCACTAGCATCCACAAACCCTCGCAGCTCCCTACAGCAGTTGAATCACCCTCATCTTCGACGTAACCGTCCTCATCCAAGCCTAAACGCGTAAAGTTTGTCCCAAACATTTTGAGACGAGATCAAAGTCGTAATTAGTCTATAGGGCTATATTATCCATAGGGCTTGCTCATTTAGCAGGGGGGTGCAGTGGCCAACTTCATACTTTAGCTAAACCTATCGCGCTACGCGACCCTTGTAAATACGTTTCGTTCATTAGCTTTAACTTAGGTCAATGTTAAGCAACTCGTACGCTGTTATCGATCTCGCCTATGGTACCTAATGTATAATACGATAAGAAACTACTTGTATAATCACCTCACTGTGATCCTAGATTTAAAGCCGTTTTCTTTATTAAAAAAAAAAAAAAAAAAAAAAAAAAAAAAAAAAAAAAAAGTAATTTCGTTACCAAATTGTAATGTTACATTTAACAATGTTACAACTCTCTGCATGCCGACTACATTTCTTTTTTGTAATCTCTCTCACCAGTCAATTCTATTTTGTACCCTTAATAAAAAATGTTACTCATTTTTCTCCTTTCGGGGGGAGTACTGTAGGCCCCCACCGATTGGTGGCAGCACTAGCCAGCGCGGTAAAAGAGAGAGCAGCGCATGCTGCGAGCGAGTGCCGTCGACACGGTCGTTCAGTTCCGCACCGATCATCGTTACAGTCGGTCACGCCAGAGAGAGAGTCAATAAAGTATAAAGTAGGAAGAACCTATTCTCTCCTTTCACCTCACCAGACCACTCATTCCTACATGCATGCAAATTTTTTCGCGACAACTTTTGAATACACATTGAATAAGAATTAAAAAGTATTTTATTTGTACATCAAATAGAATAGTTAAAAATTATTTTATTGACCAACAAATTACATTCTTATTATCTTTTAACAGTACTAATATATTTTATAATAATACTGTTTATTTATGTTACACCGGATGATTGATTGATGACATGATTCCATCAGTTGAATTGTTACCCTCTTACCGAGCGATGGCGCTAGAGTCTATACGCTGCAGTACCCATAAAAAGAAGTATCTTTTTTTGGTATAACCCATAAACAAATGGTATAGTTTGCATTCTTATTTATTATCAATCCAAAAAGTTTATATAAATTTAAGAATTTTTTGGCTATTAGCAGCAGATGTCGCTATTGATCCAAATCGAAAATCATCTTTCATGGATTGGAGAAAAAACGCATGACGACGTTTGCTATTATTTGAAAGGGTACCAAAAGTAACATATCGTAAAGTGGAGAGTTTAGTTTAGTTTTGTTTGTTTGTTCGATCTTTGTGGTGTGCTCTGCTATTTATAGTAATTGTTAGTAAGGGCAGCCCGCCCGCAATGGGCTTGTTGAGCCCACCGCAGTGAGTGAGGTTAGAATGGCATCAGACGCGTGTAAACCGACTTTACCCGGTACATCTAATGATGAAAATTACATGGACTATGAGTATACAAAAACAATCAACAAAAGAAAAAGTGACAACGATGAATACGCTTCTTTTAATAATGTAAAGAAAAGCTTTACAAATAGACCACAGAATATAGCAGCCACGATGCATAGTTATGGGGAACACAGTAAGGGCCTTTTGAAGTATGGGTGAGATATGCTCAGCAAGAGCTATCGCCTTTTCCAAATTTCAACATTTACAATGTTGGAAAGATTGTTAATAAGAGGTATAACTCTATAAAAGAAGTAAGAAAAGAAGGGAGATCAAATGGTGTAATTATTTTCAAGGATAGAAAGGAAGCTAATGCTGCTTTCAAGGATAAAATTTTTACAGACAATAAAGTGATTACATTTATTCCTAGTTTTAAAAAAGAGAGAAAAGGAGTACTGAGAGGCATCCCTATTGATCTTAAAGAAGAAGAACTATTAGAAACCATCGTTTCACCTATTCCAGTTACTCAAATGAAAAGGTTAAATACTAAAAATAAAAATCCAACTTCAGAAGAGGATAAATGGATACCCTCCACTTCAATTTTAATTAATTTCAGTGGTGATGTTTTGCCAAAAGAAGTTTCTATATATTTTGTTATGTCAAAAGTGCACCCATACATTAGACAGCCAACGCTGTGTTATAAATGTTTTAGATTTGGCCATGTAGCAAAGTTTTGTCGTAACAAAGAACGCTGTTCAATGTGTGGTAAGAGCCATAAAGAAAATGTTACTACATGTGAAGGCATTATTCCTAGATGTGTCAATTGCAAGATTTCTCACAAATCATTTAGTAGAGAGTGCCCTATTTATGTGAAAAACAAATTAGTTCTTGAAAAGGTGGCTATGGATAACATCTCACTCAGTGAAGCTCGAAAGTTGGTTTTTGGCCGCCCCACTGCTCCACTAAGGTCTGTCGTTGAGTTCCCTAGTCTACAAAACCAAAGACAAGAAGAAGAGGATAATGTTAATTTCACATCTCACAAATCATTTAGTAGAGAGTGCCCTATTTATGTGAAAAACAAATTAGTTCTTGAAAAGGTGGCTATGGATAACATCTCACTCAGTGAAGCTCGAAAGTTGGTTTTTGGCCGCCCCACTGCTCCACTAAGGTCTGTCGTTGAGTTCCCTAGTCTACAAAACCAAAGACAAGAAGAAGAGGATAATGTTAATTTTAATTCGTATAGTAATGCAGTAAGAGATAGTTCAAGTAACCTAGACTACACTAACTTAAACAAACTAGTCTATGAAGAAGAGTTATTCTCTAGTTCGCCCTTGATAGCTGATACTGACGTGTATGTCTCTGATAATGTTAGGTTAAGCAATAGTTTTAAGAAGAATTTCAACGTCAATGTACAAAAAGTAGCCCTTCCTCACAAAAAGGGTTCACTCAGCAACCATTCAGATAAAGGTAAATCTTTTTCACCGACAGCTGCTTCCAATCACTTAAATGAAATAGCCAATAAATTGACTGATAGATTACAAGGTAAGAATAACAAAATTGACAGTCGTAATAAACCTAAAAATAATGTACCAGAGAAAAAAACTAATAAACACAATAGGCAATGAATCTTAAAATACTTCAGTAGAATTGTCGCAGCATTAAAAACAAGTTTGATTTTCCACTTTTAGCCAATGATTTTGATATTATTTTACTGGTTGAAACGTGGTTATGCGAAAAGGATTTTTTTAGCCTCAAAGGCTTTTCAGTAGTGCGATTTGATAGACTCGATAGAGGTGGCGGCGGATTAGCCATTTGTGTAAGAAATGGAGTCTCTTATGCAGAAACCGCTCTAAACTTTTCAAACAAAACCCTAGAAACAAGCTCTATTGTAATTGACTCAGAAATGCGTGATATACTAATCACTGTTTGTTACAGATGCCCTAGTCACAATAACAATATAACTACACTGGAATGGAACCAATTTGAAGAAGCAGTAACGTCACACGACGCAAGTCATTTTTTCGTCGGAGGCGACTTTAATGCTCACCATTCCCTGTGGGGCAGCAGGAAAAGTTGTTCCAACGGAAATATTATGGCTGATAATCTAAATTTTGAAAATATTATACTTCTTAATGACTACAGTCCTACACACATGATAACTTCAGCTTCAGAGATGAGTTTTTCTAACATAGATTTATCCTTTTGTTCTACAACTATAGCTATGTTAAGCAATTGGTATGTCTTAGATGATAAGAGAGGAAGCGATCACTTTCCAATAGTTTTAGAAGTTAATACTAGACTCACATCTTTGATAAAACCAGACTATAGACATAACCTCAAGAAAATGAATTGGATCAAATTTACTGAACTTTTGAACAACAAGCAGCCTTTCTTCAATTCTGATGAATTTCTTAAACTTGATCCTATAGCCAGGTATGATACCTTTATAAACTTCGTTAATGAGTCAATTCTTCAGTCTTCACCAAAAACCAAAGCTAATCTATCTGCCTCATCTAACAATATCAAAGTAAAAGCCGATCGCGGTAATGTTAAACCAAATTGTGTTTGGTGGAATGAAGATTGTGACAAGGTTGTCAGACAACGAAAAGCTGCTCTACTTTCTATTAGACATAAGTTCACTATGGAGAGATTCATTGAAGTTAACAGAACTGAAGCTTTAACGAGAAAAACACTGAAAGAAGAGAAGAAGAAGTCTTGGACGCAATTTTGAGAATCAATATCACCGAATACAAAAATTACAGATTTTTGGAGAAACATAAAAATGTTTAAAAATGCAGCTAATAGGAATCAAGTATCTGGTAACCTTAAACTTCAAGAAGAAAGCATCATGAAGACGATTGCAGATCTTTCTGCCCCTAAACCCGATATAAGCCGGCCATTAAAAAATGTCGTAGATATTGAAGATGATACAAGTTACAGGAATTTTTTATCGGATCCTTTTTCATTTGAGGAGCTGGATTTTATCTTGGATAATTTGAAAGTTAAATCGGCCCCTGGCGCTGATAAAATCAGTTACGCCATTTTGTCAGCTCTTCCTGAATTTTACAGAAGAGTTCTCCTGGATATATACAATGATTTTTACCATTTTCAATTATTCCCCAAATAATGGAATCAGTACCTAGTCATTTTTATATCTAAAGGTAATTCTAACAAAATAAGACCGATTAGTTTGGCTTCTTGTCTGCTAAAAGTTATGGAAAAGTTGATTAAAGAACGACTGCTGTGGTGGTTGGAACATAATGATGTGTTAGCTAAAACTCAATTTGGGTTGGGTTTCGTTGTGGAAAATCATGTGTGGACAACCTCAGCATCCTTACTTCCGAGATTCAAAAAGGATTCTACAAAAAGCGGCCCCTGTCAGCCCTTTTTTTGGATATTAAAGGAGCCTATGACAACATCATCCCGGAAATTCTCATCGACGACCTCATCGAGCTGGGTCTCCCAGCCTGTATAGGTAGTTTACTTTATTAAAAACTTGATATGTGACCGTAAAGTTACCTTTTGTACAAAATTCTCTTTAATATGTAAAAGTATTGTCAAAGGCCTGCCTCAGGGTAGCATCTTGAGTCCTCTACTTTATTCAATTTACACTACAAAACTAGAAAATTTGCTTGATAACAGTTCTAAAATTTTGCAATTTGCTGATGATATTGTCATTTATAACGAAATTGGCAATACTACTCAAGAACAAATCACGAACTTAGAATCTACTTTAGATGTCATATGACCCTTTTTAGCAGATAGAGGTCTCGCGATAGCACCGGAAAAATGTGTTCTAATGTCCTTTGGCAATTCTTTCAGGCGGTTGGATAAAAATTTAAAAATTTTTTTAATAATAGTGAAGTAAAAGCTTCTGAGTCTGTAAAATTTTTAGGTACGTATTTAAACCGACGCCTCAATTGGCAGACACATGTCAATTATATTGTTAATAAGTGTAAATCTTCCATGCGCATTCTCAGTTGCCTAATGTCAACGTGGTGGGGTGCTGATCCTAGATCTCTGCGTCAGTTATATATTGCACTAAATAGGTCGAGAATAGAGTACGGTGGATTCTTAATCTCCTCGTGCGCTTATAATGTCTTTCAAAAATTAAATAAGGTTCAAAATTTAGCAATTAGAATAGCGTTGGGATATAGGAACAGTTCACCCATTAATGTTATGCTAGGGGAATCTAAAATCCTCCGGCTCGACTTAAGACTTAAAGAATTAGGATTAAAATACGTTCTGAAGTGCCTTCGCAGTCAATAATAGTCCAATTATACAAAATCTAGATATCATTTCAAATCTTGCTGATAATTTTAAGTACGAATTCAATTTCGAAAAGCCTTTATTAGTTAAATGCTACCAAGATACCTGGTTTTTGAAAGATGCTATAATTAGCTTTGAAAAACCTTATTGTTATAACGGAGACTATAGCCTGTCACTATACAAACCGGTTATCGATTTTAAATCTGGGCGTAAAATAAGAAAATCTGAAGATCCAAATAGATTGTTTAATAAAATCTTTCCTTCTAATGCTAACAGTCCAATTCACATTTTTACTGATGGATCTAAAATCATAGAAAATAACAACAATCAAGTTGGGTTTGCAGTCTGGAGTAAAAAATCTAAACTTAATTTTGAATACAAAATTATCGAGTCTGCGTCTATTTACACAGACGAATGCTTTGCCTTGCTATACACTGTAGATAAAATTTGTGACAGCAATGTAAAAGAAGTTCTGGTCTTCTCGGACTCAGAAAGTTCACTTAAAGCGTTATCAAATTACAAAGAGGGTAAGCTGCTTAATGTCCCTATCTCTACCTCAGATATGTTTGAAAAAATTGAAAGAGATTGTAAAAAAGAGAACACAATTAGACTTAGGAACGCAGCAGAAGAAAAAGGATCTTTTTATTTTCAAAACTTTTTTCAAGAGGGTTCCCCATGGTTTTTTGGTTTCAATCTCAGTAGGAAGGCTTTTATAGTCTCTGTTAATAGGTTAAGATGTAATCATTCCTCGCTTAACAGCAGTCTTTAGTTTAGTTTTAGTGGGTTGGCACGGGATAACTGTACGGCCATCAACTATATCGTTGGCATGCTTAAGGCGCATGCGTGGTGAATGGGCGGGAACAGCAGTCTTTATAGACAAAGAATCACACAGTCGGATTTATATGTGCTTGCGGAAAAGACAGTGATACGATTGATCATGTCCTATGGTGCTGTGAACTTTATAATCAAGAAAGATTTGAACTTTTAGTCAAAATCCGAAAAGAAATTAAATATGGCCCGTTTTCGGCGATGTTACTATTACCGTTGTTTAAAAATAATATTGTTCAATATTTAGCAGATTTTATTACTAACATAAAATGTAATATTTAAATCATTCTATTTAGTTTTAGTCTATCTTTAATAATTTAGCGTTAATGTAAAAACATTTATAATTGTTTTCATATTTTTAAAAAATTTGTATTTCGCGCCAGTTTTATATCTAAGATATTCTTGTTCTATGGCTGTATACTATTGTAACTTTGGCCAATAAAACTACTATACCAGAGAAAATAGAATATATTATTCTTACGCATAGAAGCCAACAGAAGCCTCGTGCGCGGTTCTAATCATGCGCACATACATATATGATGAAAGCGACATTGATCGAAAAATTCGAATCCTTTTAATTTGAAATATTTATTTAATATGAAAAATTTTAAAATTATAAAAATGAAACCTTAAATCTATATAATTTTAAAGAATAGCTTGTAATATACAGGTTAAATAGCGTAAACGCGTAATAGTTAAATGCTGGAAATCCAAAATATATTAATAAAAAAAAGTAGAAAAAAATAATAAAATTAAAATGTCCCATTCAAATAGTTTAATAGTATATATTCGTGCACATACGTGTATGAATATAATATGTTACATATTAGTTATGTATATAGCATATACAAAACCGCGGGAGAGCGACCGTCATGGCAGAAAACAGAAAAGCGCGAAGGCGCGAAGGCGCGAAAACGACTAATCAGGGATTATTTTGTTTTCATTCCGCGAGCAACGGTCAATCCGTCCACTCGTGTCGTGCAGTTTTTGTTTGAGGTGCATCGAACTTTTGTGATAAATAGGAAGTATATACCGACTAGTAAGGTACATATTTGTGAGTGCAATAGACGTACATATGTGTGCAAGATGCCAAAGGAGGCTTGTGCATACAGATCGTGTAAAAACACCAAGTCAAAACATTAACATTTGACTTTTCATAGGTTTCCAACGCAACAGCAACAAAAGTAGGGGATTTAATTATAGATTCTACTCTTTAACGGATTTTAAACATCTAATTATAAGAAGCATTTGCTTCTGAGAAACTTAGAGTTAATTAATTACAAATGTTAATTAATTATTGTTTTAAACAACCAAATTGAAAATGTTACATAATTTTGAACAAAATATTGTTATGAAAACCTCTTTTACATTTATTTATATAGTAAAAATTCTAATCAATTCATACATTTCAACAAAATTTTATTTTGAATCATTAAAAATATTTTTTAAATTATCTATTTTTCAATTTAAAAAAATAAATAGATTTTTCATTAATTCTGAGAAAGCATTAAATTAATACCATTTTTAGACACGTAAGTTTTAAGTAATAATATCAAATTTTAAAAATAAAAGAAAATATAAAAAAAAATTTTAACGATTCGTATTGCACGAAATTATATTATAATTTATTATATTTTCAAACCTGATACAATTAACTTGTTAATATATTACAATTAAAAAGTTAATTGTATCAGATAATAAGTTAGGTAAGTAAAATATCTATTGATTTAAAGTTTCGCTTTATAAATAAAATAATGACTATGGTATCTCCGAAAGAAAAGTGAGCTTGATATGTAAATTATTAAGAGTTTTTTTGGTAATTGTAATTTGGTTGTTTTCATGATTTTTTATTATAATATAAATGCTTGGAATGATTGAAAATTCATATGAGTTATATTTATATATTGTCTTGACATTTTTCTCTAACTGACAAATTTAAAAAATGACCACTTTTAAAAGAATTTATCAATAATTCAATAATTTAATAATATTAGCATGGTTTTTTCTGCACGAAATTGCCTTGTGATTGTGTAATAATTTGCTTGATCAGTGATTTGATTAACATTATCATTTCTGGTAGAAAAATTATTGTATTTTTTGTGATTTATTTTTTATTCATTAGTTATAAAAAATTAGTAAACCTATTTACAGATTATAAATTTTATTAAAACGAACAATTTGTAGAAAATACTCGATCTGCTTCTGAATTGTGCTGCATATTTCTGTTGATAGACAAGTCAAACAATCCCTTAGTTTATTTCTAATGTTAAAGAATTGCACACGCGTGATTATAAACCTTAGACGTTGATGAGATACGTGCGTGTGCAACAAAATAGTGCTAAGCTTGCAAAGAAATATTTGTGGCAGACTCTTATGCAG
>JAWWEQ010046804.1:0-16442 GCA_035583055.1 Torymus tubicola | reverse complement strand
TTTGTCTAACATGACTTCATGTAAGTACATATTCGGCAAACACACTACTACTGTTGACTACTGTTGACTTACTAATTGTTCAAATAACCAAACCTGTTGAAGCTCTGCTACCATGTTGAGGAAATAGAGACGTGGGTTGGATTGTTAAATAAGGTATGGCTGCTACGACGAGTGTGAGTGTAGAGTTATACAGTCTATTACACCGAGGTGCGCTCTCTCACATGTATACGGACTGTAGATCAAGGTGTGTATACATTTACGTATCTATAGCGCGAGCTCGAGCAGGAGCTCTATGCGAGCAAGCAGGCAGATCACACGAGCATAGGACAGAAAAGAGACGCATCCTGCGAGACACTACGGGAAGCTAGGAGGAAGCTGGAATCCAGGGTCCGGCAGAACGGCTAAGATTCCAAGCATAGGTATACTACAGATTAACCTCAGATGGTCTAGATCAGCACACGATCTTGCCATCAAGACTGCGAGGGACCGAGGGGTAGGCATAAATCTGGGAGCAGGACCGAGAAGCTCACGATGCCATGTGGTTCCAGGATAAAAGAGGGGATGTGGTATTGTACGTCTGTGAAGATGAACTCTATGATGTCAAAGAACTGTCGACCGGAAACGGCTATGTAGGAGTTGCAATAGGGCAACTTGCCATATACAGCTGTTATTTCTCTCCAAATGCCCCAGAAGCGCTAGTGGAGCTAGATATGGCTTGACTAGCGCAGGAGGCCGGCCGTTGGAAAGGATCAATTATAGTTGCGGGCGACTTTAACTCTAAAGCAAGGGCATGAACAGCAGGGCCTCAAGACTCAAGAGCCAACCTCCTTGAGGAGTTGATGGCTGAATATAACCAGCCAGGAGTGTTCACCTACGAGAAAGAGGCTTCCAGATCAGTGCTGGATCTTAAATTTGCCTCCTCTGAAGTAATGAGAGGCAGTGTAGAATGGCAAATGTTAGATGAGGAAACACTTAGCGACCATCGTTACGTATTCATGAAGATTGCTGGAAATAGAAACCGTGGGAGGGAAAACAAAACAAGAGGAGGATGGTCTCTCCGAAAATTGAACAACGAAGTATTTCTACAGATGATTCTACAAGCCAGCCTACTCGTGGAACGAGGAACCGGCCGGACTGAGAAGGGACTGCAACAAACGGCGACGAATACATCAGGAGAAGAAATCAACCAAATGTGGCAGAGATGGAAGAGGCTTACAAGCAAGTTAGAAGAATTCTACGGATAGCGATACAGCTGAGCAAAAATGGATGCTGGAAGAAACTCATAGGGTCAATTAACAAGGACCCATGGGGCCTGCCCTATAAAATAGTAATGGGTAAGCTTAGTAGAACAAGAGGAAAAAGTGCACCGAGTGATGAATCGAGTCTCAGAAGAATCGTGGAAGTATTATTTCCAAGAGACGAACCTCGGACTAGCTTTCCCAGAGAAGCAAACGGAACGGCATTCCGGAGCTGAAGACTGCGGCTAATAGAATTTCCCCAGGAAAAAGCCCAGGGCTGGACGTCATTCCTAATGAGGTGATTCGATTGGTGGTACTGAAGAACCCGCAATTGCTGGTGAACGTTTATAACAAATGCCTGGCCGAAGGAACATTTCCTGCTAGATAGAAGAGGCAGAAACTGATTTTGACCCCCAAGGGCAAAGCAGGAGCAGTGACTGATCCATCGGCGTATAGGCCGCTGGGTATTATCGAAAACGAGGGTATCTCCCCGAACCAGGTCGGATTTCGTAAAGGCATGTTCACTCACCATGCTCTGTAGAAAGTGGAAGAAAGAGTCTCGGAGGCTCTCTACGAACTACCCAAACGAGGAGGATACTGCACAATTATAGCACTGGACGTCAAAAATGCGTTTAACTCCGCTAGCTGGGAACGTATCGTCGGTCGCGAATAAAAAGGTGCTAACTCATCGTCCGGTTGAAGAAGGTGCCAACTCAGCAGCCGCGTGGAAAAGGGGCTATCTCGCCGACCGCTTCGAGAAGGTACTAACTCGCCGGCCGGTTGAAGAAGATGCTAACTCAGCAGCCGCTTGGAAAAGGCGCTAACTCATCGGCCAGTTGAAGAAGGCGCTAACTCAAAATCTCATTTTTTTTCTCCGATTTAAGTTGGCACTGCTGATGCTGTAGCATTAATATTTTAACTTAATGAATAAAAATTATATATATAGTCTCATTCACTTACTGTGAATAAGGTAAACAAACTCGATGGTTTTACTTTGTTTTTCATTACGCGTGGGGCTCCCATAATATCATATTTTATATAGTCGCCACTATAACAGTAATCTACGTATAAAATATCATTTTTCACTCGTTAAATGAAAATATCAATGCTATAGCATCAGCAGTGCCAACCTAAATCGGAGGAAAAATATGAGCTTTTGAGTTAGCGCCTTCTTCAAGCGGCCGATGAGTTAGCACCTTCTTCAACCGGCCGGCGAGTTAGCACCTTCTCGAAGCAGCCGGCGAGTTAGCACCTTTTTATTCGCGACCGACGGTATCTACAAATCTCTAGAAGAAGAGAAGAAGATGCCTCAACATCTACTCGAGATACTGAACAGCTACCTTACAGGGAGGAAGTTGGCGAGAGTCACAAAAACTGACAAGATAGAAATTGATCGGACTGCAGGAGTACCACAAGGATCAATTAAAGGACCATTTATATGGAATTGTATGTACGACGGACTGCTCAGATTGAACATGCCCGATGGAGCATGAAGCGAATGAAGCGCTAGAATTGATCGCTAATTGGCTGAATAGCAGACACCTGCAACTAGCAGTACACAAGTGCGAGGCGTTGTTAGTAACCCGTCGAAGGAAATACGACCCACCACAGTTTGAAATTAACGGGGAACTAATGCCTCTCAAAAGTGAAATCAAGTACTTGGGAGTATGGCTCGATAAGAAATGGGCATTCAAGTGCCATATCAAGAAAGCCGAAACGAAGGCATCAATAGCGTGCACATCGCTCTCGCGGCTTATGCCTAATATAGGAGGACCGTGGCCGGAGCGCATGAGGAAATTGCTGTCGACGGTCGTGGAATCGATACAGCTATATGGCACACCGACATGGGCGGCAAGAGCCCTTTCGACGGATGTGGACAAATATATGGGCGTCGTACAACGCAAGATCAACTTACGCATCATTAGTGTATGGCGTTCAATATCAAGAGACGCAGCGAACGTGCTAGCAGGGATGCCCTCCGTGAGGCTCTTGGCCCTTGAAAGAAGCAAGGGCTGGCATGGACAAAAAGAGCAGCGACGGCTTCATGGAGAACTGTTGGAAGTGGAGAAAACCCGCATACGGGAAAAAAACAAACACAGACGCACAGACACAGACACATAAACGGAAACAATGAGAACATCGTAGAAATGCTCTCTCTTACGTATTATAACTTTGTAAATACTTTGATAATCAGTCTAAAATTTTTGTGTTGCATTTACAACATGTATTACTTTTGAACTATGAAAAAAAATCGATAATTTTGACCGTAAACACAGGAATATCCCTTTAAACAAGTCTTAGATTAATACCCTTTTTGATTACATATATAATATTACTATATCATTTGTAGGAAGGAACAGATATCGAATTATTTATAAGTAATAAAAGCTGCTTCTCACAATGTCCAACCCTACATAATTTGTGTAACCAATAGGGCCATGAATCACACGTAACAAATACAGACAACACTTCACGGAGTAATATTGTTAGTAGCGAGGAATCGGAAAGCGATGAGTAGGATAGATATACTTTTTATGTACTGTAACATAATTACTCAGTTTAATATCAAGTTAATTATCATTATTCATAATCAATAAAATAATTTAATTACGTTTATGATGGTGTCAGACTCATTAATTCAAACTCATAAAAGTATGTTTCACTGATAAGTGTAGTGATTAAAAACTATTTTTATAGTGATTTTTATATTGTATATAAACAATTTTCTTCTGATTTTCACTGGTATATAAGTGATATTTCAGTATGAAATCAGTGATTTTTCACTGTTTCATTACAGTTATGTATACACTGATTTGAAAAGTGAATATTCACTATTTCGCAGTTACCTGATTTTCACTTGTTGACAATGTGAATATGCACTTCTTTTCAGTGAAATTTCACTGATTTTTACTTAGAGAGATAGGGTAAATGTGGGTATTACTGCGGTTTTTTGTGGAAGTCAACTTAACCCTCAATATTAATTAGGAATATAAGAATATGAGTTAATTTTTTTTATTCATCGAAAGTATAAGTATTAATAAGCTTAAAAACAAATTCCCGATGCTAATAACGTTTTAAATTTAATTATAATAATTCGATGAAAAAAAATTTATTTGCTGACATTACTGCGATCGCGTGGGTATTACCGCGGTGGTACTACTGTGGGATTTCACCTAAAGCTCGCTATATTATTTATTAGTTTTCATCAGAAAAAAATAACATATATATATATATATTATTTAATATTTCAATTAAACGACAGTAGTTATAGCAAACGTTCTCATAAATGTTGTAGATTTGTTGATTTCACTATTTGAGGTCACGTTGACCACAGCCGCAGTAATTCCAGCACACGTTTCTGTATACAAATGATGGTATTATTGCGGACGACTGACAATTAGTGTATCCACGAAAATCGCGCTTTATTCCCTTTTTAACAAATTTTTTCACGATTATTACTATTTTTTATGTTCAAATAAATATTAAATGTCAAATTATAACTATGTAAAATGAAATTGTAAAGGGTTTTTTTTAGATCCGCAGTAATTGCAGCGACCGCAGGAATACCCACATTTACCCTATAGGATGACGACGATTTAGGTGCTCCGCAAGAGAGATCCGTGAGATCACAGCGATGATGCACAACCGGATAATAGTCGCCGGCTCAAAAACGTCCGTATCATCACCACGCAACAACGGTCAACAACAGCCTTTAAGATTTCTGAGCAGATCAACCCCTAAATTCATTCTCTTTTAATCCAGTTCAATGCAAATACGATATCACGTCCACGCACTGCACATCAGCTTATAAACTTAAACCTCTGAAATGATATACTCAGTCTTCTAAAAATATTCTCAAATTCTCATCACCACATCGCGACACCGTATACTGGCGCTCATTTTCCTATCTGATTCCTACTATATTATATACATGTACATACATATTAACATTTTCTCACATCGAATAAAAAAGCGAAAGGCCAAAGTATTCCTGTCATACAGCCGTCCGTACGATGCGCACGGAAAAAGGAAAAAGGGGAAAAGAGGAAGACGGATGGAAGGGCGCAGGTCGAACTATAAATCACTCGATGAAATTGAGTTTATCGTAGACATCCGACGTTTCGATCCGACGCGCTCGTACGCATGCACAAGCGTCAGATCATAGAGAGAGATCGAGAGAGAGGGGGGGGGGGCAGCTTGCGCACCGTCACCAATGAATAATTACTTATGCTTGTATGTACGGTTACACATTGTAGTATACGCGTCGCGAGAGCGTACACAGAAATTTTTTCCCCCCATCGTGAAGGGATCTGCTTTCCGACGACACGGAGTGTGTGTGTTTGGATGGGTGAATACACACACACACACAGCATTTTTGGGTGATTAAAGAAAATTTATTTTTCACGGATTGGTTTGAGCGTCTATGATGTATGTGAGAACGATGATTTTGTTCTTACGATGATGTAATGCATGATTCTTTCACAGATATAGTCCTGAAACGGAGAGCCATAACTTAACTTGAATAAGTATGGTTCGAAAACAGTGATTGTGCATCGTACAGTTTTGATAATTACCCTGTC
Organism: Torymus tubicola; assembly: GCA_035583055.1. Lineage (NCBI taxonomy): Eukaryota > Metazoa > Arthropoda > Insecta > Hymenoptera > Torymidae > Torymus > Torymus tubicola. Next base: position 10,624 of record JAWWEQ010046804.1, on the reverse strand, counting down.
GAGCACACAGCTTTTTCTTTTATTCAAAACGCTCTCTCGGAAGACAAAAACCCTTCGCGAACTATTGTAAAAATCGAAAAAAAGATAAGCCAAAAGAGACAGTAAGAGTAGTTTTTCCGGCACCTTTGTGTGTAATCTCGGACTGCTAAAAGAACAACATTCAACTCCCTCGTTTTCCTTCTCAGGCTACTCTTCCCCACGCGACGACCCGATGACCTATATTTTTTTCCTTCATCCAGCCGACGCGTCGCATGTACGACTTTTTTATTGTTCTCCTTTCTCTCTCCTTCTCTTGTCCTCGCTTTTACCTCCAACGACACACACACACACAGACACACATACCCTCCCGCGGGATTTGACGCTCGTGTTTTAGAACATCGTGCGTGCAGATGCTGCACCATCGCCAACGGCGGCGGTCTGAGATTTAACGCTCAACTTCGCGCCAGAGTTTAATGAAGCTCATATTTTTTTTCAGAGCGAAGGATTGAATTAACGCGGGATTCGGATAATAGCTCCGAATTATGTATATACACACACTGCGTGTCTTTGTTAATTAATTGGAAGGGCACGGCGAAGTTTTAAAAGGCGCGTGTGTGTATGTTGCGTTAAAGGGTTCATATTCGCAGATGTATTTATGTAAAGTAATACCAGGATAAAGAGTACTTCAAGTGTAATTTTATTTATTTATAAAGCACGGTTGTACTTTATAACAACGGTGGGACAGTGTCTGACAGCGTTTTTGTACACTCGATATTTTCTACGTGGGATTAGTATTATATCGAATCAGCGTGGGCCCGTGTGAAATTTTTAATTCTTTACTGTAAATTGACTGAATTCAAATGTAAATACCCTGAAATGGATCAGTCGATAATTACGACGTATTCATTCTCATGATTACATTACCCCATTTCTAGCCGTTGTAATTTATAAAAAAAGAAAAAATAACACCCAAGGTACGCTTCTTTCTTATTTTTGATTTTGTAATTTTGCAACAAACGCAACGGGAAACTCCGAAGGCTGCGCTCTGAATTATCCCATATACGCTTTCCTTTGCGCCATGTATATTCACAACTATGCATATTAATAAGCCTTTCTACCTTGCTCTTTGCAGGCGTACATGAGCGGCTCGCTGCGTTAGATTTAGCACGCGGACACGTGCGCATCTTTGTTTTTTCGCGTGTCAGGTGCGTGTCTAGCCCTCAGAATTAATCCACACGGCTCGTGGAAGATAAAAAACTCGCCGCTGCGTGCAAGCGAGCCTTGAAATTTCAATTTGCAAGATAAATGGAATGCGCGCGCTAGAAAAAGGGCGATAATTATTGTAATGGAGCTTGCCGAGCATAATAGCGGTATTAATTTCGAAGACGTGACTTTCCTCGGGGATTTAGTCTTATACGTTTTACTTTGCGAAGATTATAGTGGTGTCGCGGTGTATAAGGGAAGAAGGGGCGAGAGAGAGAGAGAGGTATGAGGCAGGAAAAATGAGGCCTCTCGGTGCGTAAGCGAAGTTTGCGCTCGTAGCTTAGGAGATTTTATGCCGACGGTTTAAAGGTCGTGGAATTGCATTTTTAGATTAGATATACCCTTTTTCACTGGTTAAGTCCTTGTAAAATTTATTTCTTATTAAAATATGATAATGTTAAGCGGAGAAAACTTTGGATGTCAATATTTTAGCCTTGTAATTTATAATATAATTACAGAAAACCTAAGAAATTTAAAATTATAAAGATAACTATGAATTTCGCATCAGGTCACTGAATTGCACCAAACTAAGCTCCATTTCATTGAATCCGAATAATTAACCTGTTCCAATATACTCGCCTCCTACGAAAAAGCCTCCTATACAGAGCATAAAAAACATGAATTGCCAGTCTGAGGTAAAAAATTATTTTCTCAGGACCCTCCATATATGTGCATGCATAGGTATTTTTTTTTTCGTTTTGTGAATTTTGCCATGCGCTTTTTCAACGTCATGATAAACCGCGTGCAATCGACCGCGCGAAACGACCCGTTCAAATGGCCAAAATCTCGCCGGCAACGGCTATCATGAAGTGAAGAAAAAAAATGAAAGAAGAGGAAAAATCTTTTCTCTGGGGCTGCGTATAAAAAAGACTGACATGACTAGAGGGTAGGGGAGAGATAGCGAAAAAGAGCGACGAAAAGTGAAATTGATTCCCGCGAGTCAACAGTGATGTCGTCAGTCGTCTATTCTCCCGAAAATCTTTCCCCTCCCGTGTTACTAAGGCCTTTGGCGCGCTGTGTCTTCTCTTCCTCTTCCGCATCGATTCAATAAGCGAGGGTCGCCGTGTTTCACGTGTTCATTGACTACTCTTTAGGGAGGAAGAATGGAAAAACATTATGAAGATACTTGCGCGTTTCGCTGCAACTTCGAGTGGACGGTACGCGTGGTTTTATACTTTTTCGTGAAGTATGGACGAAGACAATTTCTGTCGTCATTCGCGTTATTTTTGATGTTCTTATTTCTTGGGTATTATTAATCGAGAAGATCTAGTTTCAAAAAATCCAATAGATAAAATTCGGCAAAAATCGATTTTTATACACAACAAAATTAGTTTTTTGTGTAAATCTAATAATTGCATTTTCTAAAATTAATTTAAACACACCTCTTTTACGTCAATCATTTTCTGCTATAAGTAATATTTGTCAATTTAAAAGCAAAAAACGGCTAAAAACATCAAAAAGGGGTGATTTTTGGCAAACCGCACAGCATTTCATTTAGTCATTCAAATGAATGATGGATGAAGATTTGAACATTTCAAGAGTAAATACACTGACCAACCTCTACAGACTGCGAGAAAAATCGGATTATTCTCACAGCTTGAAGCTTCTGATTCGTGAAAAAAAGGATTTAAGCTCGAAAAACTCAACATTTCTTTCCTATAATGATTCAGTAAACAAGACATTAATTTAATTTTACGGCTTGTGTACAAAAAAAACATAATCTCCCGTTTCGCTCTATTTCTTTTTAACCTCCGCAATTTCATTTTACTACTCGACCACTAGCAATCTGCGGTCATTGATAACTTAATTGCTTCGAAATTCACAACATCAACACGGCCAGGCGTATCCCTAAAAGTACATCGTAAGCACGTGGATGAAGTTTTTCCCTTTCACGACTTAGAGCCCGTTACAAATTTTCAACTAAAAATTAATTCTAAAACCGTAGAAAAAAGAATTATCTAAAGAAAAAAGAAAGAATACAAAGCTTTCACGTTTATTGTGTACTTACACGAAAAAGCAATTGATTACGGATTGATTGAAGAACTCTAGAAAATTTTACAAGTTTTAAATCGCCTTGTGATAGTGTGGAGATTTATCGTCGGGGGAAAGAGTTCATTAAAAAGCTGGAACAATATGTTTGCGTGCATGCGAATCAGAGGCATATGTTGTATTTTAATTAAGGCTCGTCTTTTCGCTCACTGCGGATGTATATTTTACCCTTAATAGAATCAAATTTTAATCAGAGCCCGATTTAATTAAACTCGGTAAAACACGTTCTTTTTATACTACATTGTTTTAAATCCCGATATGATCACGGGCACAATTTGAATTCTTACCATTCTAAATCGTTAGTTTGATTTATGACCTTTTTCGCTCTATAATCTTCAGATTTTTCTCATGGGATATATTTTTTGCTTCTCTTTTCGTCCATACGTTGAATTAAATTAAAGTTACACAATCACACGCTAACACCGGAAATTCTCAATTAGTAGAAAACACAGGTCTTCTTTTTTTTATCAAAAGTCAAGTTTCATAAGAATTTTCTAGAATTTTTAATCAGAAATATTACGCACAGATGTTATGTGCTCTATAAATTTTCCATACTTGTGTTTTTTCTCCAGCATAGACGATTTTCCATTGAAAATGTCTCTGCAAACAAACGAAAATCCTCTTCCTGAAGTTTTATTTATAATACAAAATTAAACTCCGATATCAATATTCCGCTTTACCGCGGCTGGCAAATATTTTATAAAACTGATAAAAAAAGCCTTTGCCATGTATAGTAGTACACTTCGTGTATCTACTCTGAAATATATTGAAAACGCCTGCATTATCGACCTCACGATACTACGCTGAATGTAGATCTGGCAAGGCACAAAATATGGAGCGAATCGCAGGTAATACACGTTTAACGAGCAAAGCAATATGACTGCTGCGCCGTACGATTGCATTTCAATGAGCCCGTATGGGATTCCGCGCTATCTTTGTATCCCCTGGATTTACCGAGATTCCGGCTATTCACTGGATGAAGAGACTCGTTTGAGTGTATTGTAATCGTTAATCAATTCGACAGAAAGAGAGGGGAGAGGAGAGAGATCAAACTTTTATTTGTCTTTACGACAATATCAATACAATGTACAAATAAGATAAATTGTCACATAAACTGGTTGCCACACATTTAGAGAAAAAAAAACCCGCTCGTGTCCGTGTCCCTGTCCATGCGCGATCCGCGAGCTGGGCTTCTCATTCCTTTTCTTTGTGCCATTGGAACAACATCGAAGAATTAAAAGGACAAGATGCCTAAAAAGCGATCACGAGCTTCAGAAAGTTCATCGTCGGATGTTGATAGAAGGACAATTCTTAAACGTTTCAAGAAGCTGGAGGAAAGATCATCAAAACGCAAAAAAGAGCAAGAAGAATAAAAAATCGCATCGACGAAGGCGGTCGCGATATTCGACTTATAAGGTACAAGTACTAATAGAAGAATACGTCCTATAAGTGGAATACTTTCATGTTAATTAATTATTTAAATTATAATAAAATATGTATCTTAATGGAAAAAACATAATTATCTTTAAGTATATAAAAGTTTGTATTTATGTATAATTAGTTGTAGTGAATCAATATTTCGATAAGCTCGATCCGATCACGAGCTCGACCATCCCTTTGGTTTGTGATTTCATGCCGTTCACAGCTCCTACAGACTTTTTGTCTGGCCGAATTGGCAAGCTTAGCCTGCGAATGAACTCGAATGAGTTACATAATGATTTGTGTGGCATGTATCTAAAAGTACCCGTGTCTCGATCCGCGCGTCAATGCCTTGAACCCACAGTATTGCGCTCATCATGAGCTGTGACTGTGTCAGTCGTGCGAGCGCGTCGAATACTTCTCGATCTAGTCACGCTATTAGATTGTTTTCGCGGTCGGAGATTATGGCCGAAGTCTTCGATATCAACGTCTTCGGTGTAGACGACTTAGATTCCGCGTGCAGCAGAGTGTTATGATGCTTATTGCATTTTTGCAGTGCCCAAATCCCCATTTGTCGATGTGATTGAGCAAACAATTGATGCACAATTTATTCACCCTAACAAAATTCCATCGTTGTTGGATCGTTAACGCTCCGTAGCTTAGATATCTAAAAATCGCGTACAGGCCCTTACAATGCGGATACGCAAGCCCGGGATTCGTAAATAATGTACGCACGTTGTGATTGCCCTTTCTGGCCTTCATTTTGCGTGATAATGCGATGCGGAAGTTCTTTTACTGTTAGGAGCATTCCGTTCCCGTGCACTGTTAGCGTCCAAAGTGCATAAACGAAAGATGATTTCCCCGATAAATTTGTAGAATTTACTTAATTCAGGGAGCTCATGTAGTTCGAATGATTCTTCCCATTTTTTCTAATTTTAAAGGGTAACGCGAGTTCCAGAATGCAAATCACCATTGCTTTATCGATCTGTACCCCCAAACCGTCGAGAACATTAAAATGTTGTCTAGCCTCGTCGACTACGCGCGACACCGCCCGTGAGAGCGCTGATTCCGCCGGATTGATGTCTAAAATCTCGTTTAAATGCTTTGACACAAAAATGCGTTTCCGTTCATAAGTGGCTACGAGGGTCTGCCATGCTTTGACGTAGTTCCTTCCACGAAGATCGAATATGGCGACCTTGTTTAGTGCTTCTCCCGCGAGAGAATTCCTCAACTGTATGAATTTTACTACGTCATCGACCGTCAGCGATTTTACTATGCTGAGAAACGCATTCTTGTATGACAACCATTCTTCGTAATTGCCATCGAAGGTTGGCACCTTGGCCTCCGGGAGTCGGGGTAATTTAGATTTCTCCACGATACTGGAATTTGCAACAGGCCCTCCGATAGCGAACGACGTGTTCATGGATGATGAGTCCGACTCTCCGAGTTTAGTAACCTCTGACGCGACCGAATAATATAATTTACGAATCGAGATCCATTCAAGCGCGTCCACATTTCCTTGATCGATAATACATAAGTTTTCATACGCTTCCTGATATTTGTGGAAAAAGGAGGTCAGATCGGTGTATCTCGTCGTTATCTCCGACTTGTCTACTATATCGGCCGCGAGGAGTTTTTGTAATTTGGTGGCGTAGATTTTTATCGCTCCCGCTTTGATCGCCACTACTGCGCAAGCTCTATTCTCTATGACAAATGAAATTCGCTCACGCAATACAATTTTACAAGAAATTACGTCGTTCCATTTAGTTCACGAACGCTCGATGCAGCCGTCAGCTGGATGTGGCGCTCTGCAATGCTGATGACGAATTTCGGCTCGAAGCTGAGAAGAGACAATAAACCTTGTTGGCAAAGACGTGCGTTCGATGACTCGACGAATGATGTGATGAAGTCAACTCGATGATATAGAGGTCTCAGACTTCACAGGAGGCACCAAAATGTCCTTGCATTCACAAGTTTCGATGAAACCTCCGCTTTAGGAAAACCTCTACGCATGGGGCAGTCACACGGAGCCTTTTTTAAGAATCGCACCTCTCTCTCTCTCTCCCGAAGTCGATCACAAAAAAGACGACGCGCGAACGTTGTGTCCCATGATTGTAAAAAAGACAGTCGATCAGTGAATCTGTCACCGACGATGCTCAAATCTGTTGTAGTGAAAACGCTTTCTTTCCTCTCCGAATCGAAAAATCGCAACTTTGTATGAAACTTGTATGTCCACATGTCACAATCTAATAATACCTGATATAATTTCTCTTGTTTATATGATATAGTTATTTAATATCATGTCCACACTTTCTTAACGCTCGAATGTTTGTAGGCAATAGATCTGATCCATTAGTATGGTCAATCCGATTGCTTTCGACTGTAGATCCATCCGATGACCAAAAGCTAGAACTCGAATCGTCGAAAGCTTGAGTTTTTCATATTCCGCTTGCTAAAATTTATTCCGTAAAACTACTTATGTATATCTTTTCTGTTCGGTCTTGATCGACCTCAATAATTTATTCTTATCAATCAAATTTTACCCTCTCTCTCTCTCTCTCTCTCTCTCTCTCTCTCTCTCTCTCCCTCTCTCTCTCTCTCTCTCTCTCTCTCTCTACACACACATACACAAAAGCTCCGGATTTCATGCATCACGGAAATAACTATTGCACGGGCTACTCGTGGAAAATCGTCTGGGGGAAAGAGTGAACAACCTATATACAGCACCAAGTGTTGTATCACCGGGCCGGTCGAGCGACGTGTGAAAGAATTCAAGCGAAGCACGGGAACGAAAAGTTAATTGGACGGCGGAGGATGAGATATCCCGATGGACACCTCGGTAATTGTGCGCATCATAAACGTGTACACGCGCACATTCGAGCTGGAAAAACAATAGTGACTCATCCTCAGTGTACGAAGCATCCCGGCGTTTTAGGCGTGCAAGCACAGCACTGCGATGAATAACCAAAATAACTTTGACATAGTTCTAGATGCGGATGGATAAAAATCAATGTGCTTTCAATTTATTAAACAACTATTACACATATACATCTCGTATTTTATCAATCAAATCATTTAATCGGTGTTATTAACCTTTAAAGCTTTTTTTTTAGATGAGAACCAGAATTATGAATTCTCAGGTAGTACGAGCAAGGGTATGGATAAACGGAGTTAAATTTCATTTTTTTCTTTTTCTTGAGAAAAAGAGAAGCATGGGATGAAATGAGAAAAGAATGAAAGACGCCCACGTACGAGTAAAATGTATTCCAGCGTATTTTGCTCTCTCTCTCTCGCTCTATCTATCTCTCTCTCTCTCTCGCTCTATCTATCTCTCTCTCTCTCTCTCTCTCTCTCTCTCTCTCTCTCTCCCTTTCACCTCTTCTTCCTCACTACCCTCGGTGTACCGAGGCTTTACACAGGATGTTGCTCTTTGTGGGAGAATATGACCTACAGCTTTATATTCAACCGAAAACTACAAATTCGGACTTACTACAATGCTATAACGCAAGGCTACTACCGAATCTCCCTCTTTCACTCTTGTTTTCCCCCACATTCCTTCTATGTGGATCCAATATGCGGAGCATTTAGTATGTTCTTACAAGATATTTGAAATTTAATGTCTCTTTTAAGTAATTCTTAAGCATATTGTACGTTCAGACGTAATACCTACAGGCCGTTGTACTGAGTAGACGTGTTTATATTTTGCTCTGATGTATAAACACTGGGCTACTCAGCTATTTTGAAATTCCATAACTGTCAAATAATTTTATTAAAAATAATATTTAAAATAATATATCTAATAATAAGTAATACTCAAGATGGCGTCGGGAGGGGGTCTGCCTCCCGGAGAACCTCCTGATAAAAATCAAGATAAAGTATATAAATACCACCCAAAACAAAAAGTTTCATTTGTGATCTGTATAGTGTGTAAAAATGTATAACAACAGTGCCTATGCAAAGTGTAGAGATAAAAAATACATAAGTGATATTTTTATGATATGCCCCAACCACGTGGAGCTCAACATATCCTTAAAAGACAGTGAAGTTAACCTCAGTGAATCTGCAAGAATGCTAATCGCGAAAATTAAAGGCACAAAAGAAGAACTAATTAAATTAATCTTGAATGAAATATCTATTACAGAAAATTCACGAAAAGAAGAAAGTGACAAATTGAATGCAACTATAATATCTGAAAACACGGAGCTGGATAATCTACAAACTGAAAATAAGATCTTAAAAGAACTAAACCATGAACTTACTGATAAAAACGCTATATTAACAAGCGGTATAACCAAAAAACTTATGCAGAAGCTATATCTGTAAAACCGACAATTAAAACTAAACGAGTTCCTAAAATAATAGTTAAAAACCTCAGCAAAGAACCTAAATACGACAAAGACTTTTGTAAAAATATATACAACTGTATAATAGAAGAAAAGGATATACAAATTAAATATGTGAAAAAAGTGAATGACAGTGAAATTGAAATAAGATGTAAGAATGAAAAAAGTGCTCTAGCCACAGCTGAGTTATACAAGAAACTGTCTAATAACTGTAAAACCAGTATTGAAAGTATTGAATTATTAAAAATGAAAATTGTTGCACATAAACTATAAAGAAAATTCTTCCATGATTAGCATAATAATAGAAGTGCCAAGAGAATTATACAAACACATCAAAAACAATCAAGACAGAATTTTTATTGAACACCAATGCTGTATAGTATGGAATATAATCAACGTTAAGCCGTGTTTCAACTGTGATCGATTTGGGCACAGTACAATTAAGTGCAAAAACGCTCATCGCTGCATAAAATATACAGGTCACATTTATCTGCACAGCGTGATACCTCTGCAAATACGTGTATCAATTGCTGTTTTAACAACTCCAATTAGAATACAACTTTTGAGGTTAACCACATGGCTAATGATACGAAAAAATGTGCAATATTAAAAAATAAATGCAACAGCTATATATAAATATGACTGACTATCCTATAAGATCTACTATACAAAGATACGTAGGTAATGTAAGAAATGGCACCAAAACTACTAAGGTAAAAAATGTGACCAATGTAAACAAGAAGATCGCGAGTGACGTAAGTGCATCACAGTCTTCAAGCAGTTGATCGCAACTAACTCCCCAACGAAAGAATTTATAATGGATCAACACATTGACTTTGTAGAAGAATTACAAAAGGAAGTAATAAGCGAACAAATTTCTTATACGGATCTGAAAACTCTTAACGGAAATTTAAATAGAAATGATAATCTTATACTACATATTAATATTAGAAGCTTAAATGCGAATTGTGGTAAATTGGAAGTTTTCATTAAGAGCAAGATTAAACCAAATATAATTGTATGCACAGAGACTTGGAATTTATTAAATCCTCAATGTTTCCAATTACAAGGTTATAAACTGTACTACAATATGATAGAAAGATAGATCAAAACGATGGAGTTGTTGTATACATAAAAGATTTGGTAACTGAAATAACAGAAATTACTGAGAGCGATAGATTAAATATTTTCAATTCACGTACAACCTTGAACAATAACAGTAGCCTAGTAATATCAGCTTTATATAGATACCATGATCTTCCTTGTCTCGAATTTACAACTAATATCCAAACATATTTAAATAGCAAAAGAAATATAAAAAGTCACATAATCACCGTTTTTAAGCAAAAAAATCCGTCAATATTGATAAAATTATATCACTAAATTCAGAATTTTGATTAATTTTTAGCTCAAAAACGAAGCCAAATTTCGAAATATCATACATAAACTTTTTTTCTTGTAATTTTTCGTAGAATTTAACTATATTTTTTCAGACCTGAATAAGAGATTTTTTGAAAATCAAAACCTTAATGAATTTTTTTAGGTTAGAAAATGATCTTTGCCCATTCTGG
>JAWWEQ010046793.1:0-16445 GCA_035583055.1 Torymus tubicola | reverse complement strand
ATGGGATGGTTACGAAGCGACTTAGGTGATTTTAAAAGAAAAAAAATTTTGACCTCTCGATTCACCTGAGAACTGCCTATATATATATGCGCTAAACTAAAATTCTGAGTTGAAATATTTTCGTTTCATTTTATAGTTGGGTATTTTTTTCAGGATTGTTTAAACAACGGTAACTTAATATTTGTACAGATTTGTGCATATTGAATAAATACTCACAACTAAGCTAGATAAACTAGTGAAATTTGATATCTAAAAAGAATTTGTAGAATTTACATGTCGACAAAAAGCCAGTGTATTATCTAAAAGAAATATATTTTCCTTTTCCAGGCTTTTTTTTCTTTAACAACAACGGTAACTAAATATTCGTAGAAATTCGCAAATATAAATCACACATACTCACGACTAAAGTAAATAAAGCGACAACGAATGGCCCAGAGTCTTTTACTCACCTGAAACATAAAAGAGAAAAAAATGTCATTAGCAAAATTTATGGCTCACAATTTCATCATCAAAGCCGTCATAAAACTCCCATACACAAGGCACGGGGAAGACACTAAAACCACCCCACGTTCTCGCATTAACGCGGTACAAACACACTCGCACACATGCACAAACTCACACACGGACCGTTACTAATTCAATTGTATTCACCCGAAGCAGAGAGCGTCGACGGTGCGTTGGTGGCGGTAAAAGCTAATGCAAACCACCAAAATCCTCGAGACTGATAACAGCAACGCTAGAGGGTAGTATAACCTAATAAAAAGACACCGAGGCCTCGCGACAAATTTACGAGCCCCATATCGTCTAAGTAAGCAATCGATGCCGCCATCCTCTCGTATATAGCGCGTCGCGTATTGCCGAATTTCAAGGCTCGTAAAGCGCCAGTCCCATTTACGATGGAACGTGGATGTGTGTATATGTATGTGTGCACACGCGCGCGAGCGAGAAACATAAGAGGGTCATGCGGAAAGCTCGGCACTGCTCCTCGGACAATATAATTCTCGGTGGTAAAGTGCTTCTCGGCTTGCCAAACTTGTATCTCCAGCCGAGGGAGACGCGTGTAGGTAATAAGCCGCGCGCGAGTTCATATTTACGTTCATGCGGATTTACTTCTCCAAAAACGTTACCCGTATACGTATGTATGTATGTATGTATGTATGTGTGCACTCGCTACAATGTGGAAATACAAGCGGCGCTTCTATATGCAGTCGAGTAAGATATTATAATATATGCGCGACGGGTTTGAAGAGGAAGGGAAAGTTTCGAGAGAGGAACGGTATTAAAGTGCGAGCAGGACTCGCGGGAAAGTGTAATCTAGTACGGCTTCCGCGTATCGGTAGCTGCGATTATTTTTCCAGTAACGTTAGATTATTATTGTTTTAACGATTCATGTGGATGAAGGCGGATGTGTATATATAGGGCTGTTTTAGGATGGATCTCCGAAAGCAATAATACTCGTGAGAGTGGGGAAGAAACTGGGGCGGACTGAAAGACCCTTTTAACTGCAGAAACTATATATAAATCTGTTGCAATTCGCGGTAAGTTTTTGAGCGAAGATATACCAGTTCGACGTTATGAGCTATCAAAAGGGTGGTAAATTTACTTTTTGACTTATTTACTATCGTCGAGCGTATAGAGATTTCCATGTTTTTCCGATATGCTTCGAAATTGGAAAATTTTTGAGGTCGGAGATTGTGGATTTGATGTAGGTTTCAGTAGATGCTGGTTGTTGTAAACAATCGAAATATCATAAATTCTTAGAGACAATAAAGTTGTATCGTTGAGAACAAATAATAAATTTAGAATCCATTATTAATGTTATTAAATGTAAGAAAACAGCTGTAATGTAGGTGGAGCATAAATATGTGCTTCAAAATGTTTAGTTGTACGATAAACTTCTCAACTGGATTTCCTTGTCAGCAGAAGTTTAATAACTAATATCAAACCAACTTCGGTAACGTTAACCGCACGTCCATTGTTCTCAGTTTCATCAACTGTTACCGTCAGTGATTCGCACATGACCTTAATTATAACGTTCACTCAAAGCAGTAAAAAAATTGAACATCAAAGTCTTCCAGGAAATCAACTTATAACTTAAACGTTGACTCTATTAATTCGTAACTACATTTCGGAAACTGTAATGAAATGCTTTTCTCGTAAATGGCTACTAAAATAAATACCTTAAACAATGTTACTGGTATTTTGCTTTACTATGTTTAAGTATCACTATTTGTGAATCTGGAATCACATTTCAAAAATTCAAATTATATTATGTGATTATACTTTATATTATTGATTTATCAGTACTTTAAAAACTAATGATGCTCTATTTCGATAAGTCAGAAGGTTTTCAGGAAAGTTATACCTTTGGAAACTCAAATACTTCCAAAAAACACACTTATTCTTAAAAATATACGAAATGAAGAATTGTATATAAGAAAGCTCTTCTAAAATACGAAATACAAAAAAGAAATTGAATTTCTTCATCTCTGTAAAAAAACGTAGAAAAAACAGAAGCCTGAAAGGTGACCATCAGCATATTTACCACTGCTTCTGACAAAGATATCCCTTTAAAAGCAGAAAATTTAATAAAGCTAGCGCCATCTAAAATACGATCCACTTAAAATGATGTCAAGCTAATTAACTAAAGATGCCATAACGACATTACAAGCCTTGCAATTACCGTTCGTCCCTCCCTCTACCTTAATCATCATTAATCTGAAAAAATCATCGAATAACACATAAACCCATTTATTTGATATACCAACAAGCGTGTGAAACTCCAATTAAAAACTGTTTGCAAACTTGATCAATTTCCTCCGGCGAAACCTCACCAAGCTCATCAGAACTGCACTCGGCGAAGCCATCCCACTAAACAGCAACTATAGAACCACAAAAGCCCGCCGCCCATATACGTTCGCGAGTCAGCGACATCTAGCGACCGCAAGAGAGCAGCCACCACCGTCGTCGTCGAGCATATACACCCCCACATATACACACACGACGACCTTACGCCATGATCGCGAGGGCGATAGTCCCGTCATACACGTCGGGACACAGCGATGCGAAAATCGCCTTTAATGTTCTTCCGCTCGACCTGCCACTACTGCCGCCGCCTCCGTCGTCGTCTCTATCTCTTTGGCCTCTCCACCTCTTCCCTAGCGTCTGCCTTCTCTCACCCTGAATCTCTCTCTCTCTCTTGCTTTCCCGTCGGGGACCTTCGACTTTTCTTGGATTATGTATCGAGCACCGGAGGGAGCACCGGTCAAATTTACAACTTCTCGTCGTCGTCGCGCCGTGTCGGAAACGCGCGCTCTCTGTCTAAGTATATTCACACACACACACACATAGAGGCACTCGCGCGAAAGATATGAGCGATGTGTATATACCTACATGTATACGTGTATGGGTGGCTGTGTGAGTGTACGGTCGTGTACCCGTTGAGACTATGCTGTGTCGTGCAAGTGGGAGTATATAGCCGATTGAATTTTGCAGAAGACCAGAGAAGTTCGGGTGGGCCGCCACACGGACTTGATGGATTTGTCGATTCTAGCGGAGAGTGCTTTCTTCTTTCGATACTTCGAAGAGAGAGAGAGAGAGAGAGAGAGAGAGAGAGAGAGAGTATTAGCTGGTTTGATTCTGTCAAACGGAGCGTACGCGTGAGTATGGGAATCTACGAGGAAGTTTTGAAATGTAGGAGGAGGATGCCGCGAAACGTCTGCCTTCGCAGACGTGTGTTTCCCAAGATTACGGTCGTTCTTTTTTTCCATCTGAGCAATTATTTGCCAAAACAATAATCATTGAAGTGGGTAAAAAGGGGTTTTCATGTGTACTTTATTAAAGGCAGTAAAATGTGCGGTGGAAATCTACCACATAAAGACATTGATGATATAAACAAGTACGATCGTCGTTTATAATTCACCATATGATGTACGATTTCTCGACATTTCGCGTACTGAATATAAAACTTTTAGCGTGTCATTTATCGTAGCAAGTACGTAAAAAATATATATACATACACACGCGCGAGTGAATAAAAAAAGTACGCGTTGTAAAATTCACAGCATGTAAATTTTTTTTTCCTCTCCCAACTCTAGCCCAAAATATTCGACTTCGGATGGAAAAAAAACGCGTGGTGGCACTAAAACCAATCGCGCGGAAGGCCTGGAAAAATATAACGCGTCGAGCAACGCATCGCTCTATCAAATTTTAATATTTCCGCCGTCGGTATAGCACGGAACGTTCCTCTCTCCCATCACTGTCGCAAAAATATTGTCTCTCTCTCTCTCTCTCGTCCGGAACTCGCAAAACTTTTCGCGCGAATTCGACTGAAATCTTCGCTTAAAATAGCGACGGTTCAACTTTAATAATAACAACCTCGCGCGTACATACACGCACCCCTCGTTCATGCGCTTCTCCTCCTCGTATGTATACACAAAAGAGCAGTATAGTAGCGCGCCACAGCGAAAGTCTGAGGGAAATCCGTTCATCGCTCGCGATTATTCACAAGGGGAATTAAGGGGGCGTGCGCGCATACTTTTTTTCCCAACTACTCGTGCATGCGCGCGTGCGCTTGAAAAATACATTCATCCGCGCAGAGTCGCGTTGTATGTGTATATATGTGTTGCTACCGCGCGGGAGTATCGGCAGCTGGGACTCGTCAAATTTTTAAAGCGCCCGAGCGAACGGTGCGTCTTACACATACGCACGTCTGCGTATTCTCTTTTCGGTTTTATGGGCCGCGCGTGTGTATGGGGTGTATGGAGTATAAGAATGGACTTTAAGTTTTGAAAAGTTCCATGTATATTTAGCGAAAGAACGTAGTTTACCCAGACTTGGAGCTATATCAAGCTCGAGTTCTTACAATTCGAATGATATTGGAGAAAGAATGAGATGGCGCTGTGAAAATTTGAATACGTTTTATTCATTGGTTTTTTATTTCTTACACTTCTTGCGTCGATTAATGTCATCAATAAATTTATAATAATTGTTGTATTTTAGATTTCCAGTAAATTTTAAAAAGTACTTTCTTACATTATGACAATAAGCTATTAATAAAAATGAAGTCCTCCCGTGTTTTGCACATTAAAAGTTTATAAAAGCATTTGGAAAACTTTTAAACTTTTATATCAAATATTTTGTAAAAAAAAATATCACTCCTATTTAGTAGAAGAACTGTTAGAACTAAAATAAAAGTAGAAAAATGAAAAATTATAAAATATTTTAAAATCTTAAAAGTAAACTAATTTACACAATTATGTAACGATAAAAACGATTGAGAGCACTTTCCGGTTATTAATTTGAAATATCTTATCTCACACGTTGTCTTGGAAATAAGGTTCTATGAGTTAAAACTGAAAGCACGTGACTCCACATTTGAATACCAGCAAAAATTCTCAAAAAGCTTCATGAAAATGCACTCCCCTGACTCCGAGAACGCTCGTCCAAAATTTAAATGCACGAAAATAAAATTTAATTTCATCTTAAGAACGTGAATCCTCCATCTTAACCTACAAAAAACACTCGGCACGTCCAATGAATATGCGCGCCAATAAATTACCCGAATGTACCCACCCACACATATACATACGCGCTTATTATGCAAACGGCATTATTTAAAACTCCATATATACTAAGCAACACTTTTAAAATCCGCATCATTTGAATTCTTGCTTTTCAATAATAAATAATCCTCGCAGTTATATTATTCGCCCGAATAAAAAGGACATTGTTCGACGGTGGGCCGAGGCCACGCCATGAATATTTTATGCGCCGCGTGGCAAAATAATTCATTAACGAATGCAATTTGAATTATAAATTCCCGCGCGTTACAGAAATATAACTGGGGCTTGATCGATCGGCTTCGAGTTTCCCCGAACTAAAACAAAGCTCGTGCTCGTTACCCGCACGCGCCACACCCGTGTACTTTTTTTCTTCTTCAACCGTTCTCCTCCTTCACCCCCCCCCCCCCCAAAAAAAAAACATGCCACAATACACACGTACACGCGAAAATTGCGCGCGACTGATTCCTATAAATATTAAAGATGGCGCCAGAGGAGTGGGGGAGAGGACATTAATTCGATTTGTCCTTCCCTTTCTTTCTCGCTCTCTCTCTCTCTTCCCCCTGTAATTTAATTTGCTCGTTCGAAATGCCGCCCAGGCGCGCATTCGTTCATCCTTTTGTTCGCGGCGGCGATCTTTGTGATTTATACGTGAATTTATTATGGCCGAAAAAACGCAACCCTACGCGTACCCTTTACCTTATAGCCGCATAGGCGGCGAATTTTCGCAATGTAGCCGCCACCCGAGGTATATATACGTATATGTACACGCGAGGCGCTTTCTGTTTGCAAATATTTAAGCCCGCTATCCGCTCGCTCGTGCTTTTTTTCCTCTACCGCTATATGAGAAGTTATCTATATAGATATGTATTTTTCAGAGAGTACGCGCGTTGGATATCGTAATTTATACTTGCGGTCGAAGGGGCATCGGCTTCCAGTAGGGGCACATACAGTTTATCGTTTCTTTTTTTTTCTTTAATGTTTGTTAGGTGATTTTTACAACGCAATATAACGTTGGATCTAAATCTTATATTTTGGATTTTTTTTGTTGGCGAAATATAAATGTAAAATTCAACATTGTTTATTCAACAGCCAGCTTTTCGTGTATACGCGAAATACTTGTCACATATTTTAAATTAAGGTCGCTTGGAGCGCGCGCAGAAATGCAATTTTTCCGGTATATATGAAATTTCAAATTAGCTTACCGTACACGCGTAATGTAACTTGCAAATGAACTACTCTAAATATTACGCGCGAGCTTTAAATTAGGTCAATTGAAAACAAAAATCTAAAATAAACAAGCCTTTGTCGTGTTATAAAGTGTGCAATTATTTCAACCAGGAGGTTCTGCGATTTCATGTCGAATTTTTTTACCCCCATCTCTATTTACTTGCGCCAAATTTGTTCAGAAACCTTAGTTTCCAAAAATGTTTTTTTTTTTTAAAAAGCCGCGGCACAAAATCAACGTTTCCTTTCTAAATTGAAAATAAACAATAATTTTCCAAAAATCATTTTTTCCTGTTATTATGATTATCAATATCTATCAAGATGAAAATACGAATTGAATAAAACTATCGGTCACTAAACTCTAAGGCATTAAAACCGAGCTACTTGCAGTGCCATAATCCCCGTCGCAAAGTCAATTATCCGCGTCATCCATTCTCCATAGCGCCGGCATTTATAACTGTATGTATATACTCTCGGTGAGAGAAAAGAGAGAGAAAGAGCGGCCGCTAACGAGAACTCGATTAAAGCATTTTTCCTCCCCGACTGTTTTTATTTGTTCTCGCTGAAGTTTTTCATAATCAAATTATAAAGATCCTCCTCCTCTCCCCTCGACTGCCATTGCCGCCCGCCGTTTCACGCCTCGTTTATTCCTCTTCTCTCCCTCTTGAATATTTTCCTCTCTCTTTCTCTCCCTCGCCACTGTGATGAAAAATAATGCTGGAATTTCACGATGCAGGCATTCTTCCACGGACGCTGATTGGCCCACGCTCCACGTCAAAGGTGTTAGCACTGGGATAGATATGCGTCGACGAGGGCGAAATTTACGCGCAAACGAGCAGCAGTAGCAGGACCGGCAGCTGCCGAAATTGTTCCTCACTTGCGTCGACTGGCTTGGTATTGTTGGGATCGTTAGCACTTAGTGAAAATCGTCCGGTACGCACGCGAGTTTCAGCTGCAGTAACAGGCATTAGCGCTTGTTGTTGCTTTTTCCCAGCGAGTGTTTTGTGACACACTGAACGAATAGTTGTGTTGCGTTTTTGCTACGCGAGGTTTTGAAAGCCAGCGCATCCACTACTACTACTACAGCTATGAAATCCGTAAAAAAAATGAATTTTTAGCGATTTATCGAGAGCGAATGCTTCGAAGGATAACCGTTTTTAGTTGAAAGTAAACATAACCGAACAACAATAAAAAGTGAAGTAATTATCCGGATAAATAGATAATTAACAGGTTATTGCATATTTGAAATACCGACTTTATCCTAAATATAAAAAATAATTTCATACCCTTTTCACAATAATCCGGTCGAAACACCGATTTTAATATTTTTCATAAAATTATGATCTGCTGATTGATTAAATAATTTATCATACTTGAAAAATAAAAGAAAATATTTCGGTGCATATATCAAGCATCATTCACCCGACATATTTGAAATAAATACGAAAACTCACGCATAAAATAAACTTTGATCAACTAATTATCAGGAATACATTCATACACATTTAAAAGCAAAACCGTACGCGCGTGCGTGCTTTGGAAACCACGCATTCGATAAATTAATTCTCTATCTCTCTCTCTAACTCGCACATTTTTTCCATTATTAACAGAACCATGTACATCTGCACCGGCGCGCTCCTGGAATAAACATTTTCGCGAACCTGCAAAGCACTACACGATATACGTAACGCGTGTGTATGTGTGTATATATTGATACGTGTATACGTGTGGGGGCGCGCAGGCCAAAAGCTTCCTCCCCCCGCGCGCGCGCCATGACGATCGATCCCGGCGAGAATTCGGTACATGCGCGCCCCGGCCGAACACGAATTCGGGAAATGTTCGTTGGAAGGCTAAATTGGGTTGGATAACCAACAAAAAATGTATTAATGCTACGTCGTTCTCTCGTTTTTTCTCTCTTTTTGTTTAAATAATTCCGAATTCACTGCCTTTTTAATGACGGCCGCGAGAGACTGGAATTGCGATTGATTTAGAGCAGGGGCCGCGGATATTTTAGTAATCATGCTTTGCTCAGCAATATCGGCTAAAGTTTGATTTGTGAAAGTTTAATTATTATCTTAGCTGCTATCGAACTTTTAGCTATTCTAATGAGAACATTTAAGTTTTCATAAAGAAAAATGTATCCGATTAATTTAAATCAAGTGATAAGCTGTAAAAATAATTTTTTAGCTCAATATTAACGTTGTATCTTGAAAAATATGTATAACCGTAATTCAGAAATACATTGTTCATTAAAGTTGATAATCGAAATATAATAACGATATCTTTGAGTCCACTAAGGTTTATTAATTTTCGTGTCAGGAATAAAATATTATCGAAATTTCATTTATTTCCATTTTACGAATCAATAAACGTATCGACATATCATCGATACAATCTTTGTAAGACGAGGTACTTCCTTGGCTACACTAAATTGTTGAAAATCTAAAGAGGGACCCCAAAAAAGGCCGAAAATTGACCGCTTTTTCGCGCCCAACGTAACGTTTGATGGAAAAAACATAAATTGACGCAACAAAGCTCAAAATAATCGTTAATGCACGCTATAACCAGGTTTCTTATTAGTTTACTGTTTTCAACGTCGCCGAATAAGCATAATTGAGGTACATATTATACTGTTATGATGAAAAATTATTGAACACTATTCTACCTACTTTTATGGTCCACGTGTACTTTTCCACTCTCTAATAGAGATAAAATAACATAATTGAAACTATTTCAATCACGTTTTTATGCATTAAGTACTTTTCACACCCTGTTTGGGGTAGTTTTTTGATTTTTCCATTGTTGAAAAGGGTAAACTAATATCAAACTCGATTACAGCATGCATTAACGATTATTTTAAGCTTTGTTCGTAAATTTACGTTCTTTCCTTCAAAAACTACGTTGGACGCAAAAAGAGGTCACTTTTGGGGCCCACTTTTTATTTTTATTTTTACCCTAAATATTATTATATCTATCCATTCGATAACCGAGTCGACAAATACAAAATACTAATTCAATAAAATCCTCAAATTATCGAACAACCTTTGCACTGTACAATAAAGTAATTTCTATTCGGATACGTCTTGGGCCTTCTTCCTTAGCGGGTATTGGCATCGCCCTTCCTTCTTCTCGTATCGGTCATTCGCGAGTCTCGCGTTCGTTGAAAAGACGCGACGGTATTTCTCGACAATCGCATACCAGCTTACAGGTGAAACCGGAGTATATATACACACAGACACGAGACTTGCGGCTCACGTTCCGTCCACTCATTCTCTCTCTTTCTCTCCCACTCTTGCAAAGGCTTCGGCTGTTTGGGACCTCGGCATCAACAAGTGGGGCACGTGCGCGTGTCCACGCACTCACGCACGCACGCAGGCTTCGTACAGCGCACATCACCTGATACGCATCTCGACAGTTCGGCACGCGACTGTCGGTCGCAAAGTAGCGGCGTACTCGGAGTGAGCGAATGTATGCGCGCGAAATTCTGCCTTTGCCAGCACGTTATCGCGGCCAAGCGAGCGTATGTGCGAGAGGTGTAAGACGTTGAGAGTAACACAGACATAGAGAGAGAGAGAAAGAGAGAGAGAGAGAGAGAGAGAGAGAGAGAGAGAGAAACGGAATTCAAGGTATTTTTGAGGGGAATTTGTAGGTACGCTAGATTTGTAGATTTCGAAGGGATATAAGAGAATGCACGAAGGCCGAATGATCGACTGTAGAGTGGTGGTCGAGATATTTCATTCTAGATTCTCATCAGTAGTTTGAAAATTAGTAATAAAGTTTTTGCAATATGGTTGTTAATTTTAAATCTATACCTATATTTACTGTGATATATACTACATGAGTTATAACTTGTGAAAAGGAAGTAGTAGACGGTTTCGTATTAATTTCGCGTATCCGGTAAATTAATGAAAACATTACAAAATAATTATTCATTAAAAGTTATTGGATTATTAAAACAATTTGTGCTACAAAGCCACTTCGGAGAATAACGATATTTTTATTAATTAATCAATCACATCATAAATGTAAACATCTTGCAATAGCAAAAGAAACAATATATAATATTACTTTTCTAATTATTTATCAACAGTTTGTCGATAAGAAGACGGCCGTAGACCTCCTTAATAAAGCTTACTTACGTAACACTTCAAACAAAGGCATCCTATTGACGAATAAAGACTGCGAACGAGGGAACAACGCGACTATGAGACAGACAAAAGGGACGAATAGTTCATCCACAGAGACGATTACAATGCTCCCGTCCTCGCGTAACCTCGCATCGTCGTCTCTCTTCCTCTCTCCGCGCGTTTTCCCCACGAGCGTATAAGTCAGTTATTGACATCGGCTCTTTCCTTCCCCCATTTACATTTTTCCGGCGTACAGAGACGCAGGAGCGGAAAAGCCGGAGCGATGTAAACAAAGTCGGTATGAAAGTCTACACACTTGAGACAAAGGGGTTTTCGTAGGCAAACATCCTACTACGCCCAACCCACTACGCTTCGGGGGCAGTACACAGAAGGGCAAAAAGAAAGAAAGGGAAGGCGGTGAAAGAAGAGAACGGAAAGTACGCGCACGTGCGTGCGTGTTGGAGGGGAGGTAAGGCGTAGGCGATGATTTATAGGATTTTGTGGTTGGGTCGACGATGTATTTGTGCTCTTTAATGTTATCCAAATCGATGAATAGATACCGATAGTCGATAAGAGTAATTTTGTATTATATTTGAATTTATTCCAACTTTAATGTGATGTGGTGTATTGTAGTAGAGTGAAAAACAGTACTTTTGGTCAGAGACGAATAGCACTTTTGTAATGTATAATGTGTAAATAAATTGAAAATTTAATATAGGGTTTTATCATGATAGTCACTTGATGAATACTATAAATATAGCAGGAGTAATCAATGAAAATATTGAGAGCCCGTACTCATTCGTTGATTTGCATTTATAAATGACGTGGCCACATAATACATCATTACGAATGCACCTTGCTCAGCTATATATACGCATATATGTATATACTGGAAAACTCAATCAATTTTAATTAAACCTCATACTCGTATTCTCGGGTTCGATAACCTCCAGCAACCACGTGAATAATGCAGGAACTGCGCAAAGAAAAGTTTTTTACCTTTGCGAGAGATTACGTAACGGATAGTCGAAAACAGTTGCTTGACAAATTATGCATTATAATTTTCCGTGTTCGAGGCCGAAACTGCGAGACGGATGGGACAAAGTTAGCAGTTCAAAAGCATGACAGCATGAAAGATGAACGCCCGGAACGCCGCGAATAATTAGCGACAAGTCAGCACTTTTAATCTCCGCAATTTTTTCCCCATTCTTCTCTGGCCCCCGTGACTGAGCGGTCGATGTACAATTACGAAAGTGTATGTTTTTTCTCTTCACAAAAGTTGTCAGTTCCAATAACTCTAATTCTTTAACTTCGTCCAAAAAATTACCAGGATGTTGATAATGCAGATCATGGACACGCCACGAGATCCTTCGAACTGAAAGGGGACAAAAGCTTGGGATTTCTACGCGCTTCTTGAAAATTAAACTTTATTTCCCAAAGAAGCAAACGGAGACGGGGGTGTCCGAAACAAATGGCGTCCCGACAATGTTGTGTCAGCTCTGAGCAAGGTAAGTGAGATAGGACACGGCCCCGACTAAGCCCCAATAATTTTTTGTACCCCAACTCTGCATCGAAATAGCTGGCTTAGCGTTATCGCGCATCGAGTCAAGTGGTATATTTTTCTCTTTCTCTCAGTAAATGATATTGATATTTATTCTAGCAGATTCCTTCGAGCGTGTTATGCTCTGTTAGAAATTGATGTTAAATTTTCCAACAACATTTCTTGTAAAAAGTTTTGCACGACAAAATCAGTTGGACGTGCAATGTAGACGTCAATTGTGTTTCAGTCTTTACACCGTGTCAATTAACAATCGGAAATATCAAATGTATAAATGTCACAACACATTTCGAATCCCGAATGTAAACCCTTGAATTAATGCCACGTAATTGACACGTAACCTACATATGTCCCAAAAAGTTGCTACCGAAATAAATTTTCTCCACCGTAATACTCCCACGAATAAAAAAATAAAACCTTTCCAAAGATACACACTTTGGCAATTAGTATCCCATTGAATGGCCTAACAAAAGCCGCAGTAAAACACTCCACCGAAACCCTCTCAAATCAGCTCCAAACTACTTCTACTATCTCTCGCGATTTGTCCACCATCACCCTCCTCGAAATTACCGACCCACGTCTTCCGCGACAGCGTCGTACCTCGAGGCCGGAAACAGAAATCTCGGAGAGCGTTCTCCGGCAATCATTGATAGACTCTCCCAGCGCGTTGCTTCTCCTTCTCCCCCGCTGTATTTACAATTAGAGAAACGGGACCAACGGTAGTACTCCTCGACTACTACTACTACAACTAGTGCGCCACTCTAGGGTATTGTGCGACTGACGCTGAGATGGAGAGAGAGAGAGAGAGAGAGAGAGAGCTTCGTGACCAGCTAATTCCAAGGTAGAGCGACGTCTCGGGCATTGTGGCAGCAATCGCCTGGCGGGAGAGGACGAGCGCGTGCACGCGACGACGATGACGATCACGATCACGAGTGGTGTGTAATAGTATGATGGTAGCAGTGACGCGATGTGCTAGTTCCTTTATTTTCGCGACACGCCACCACTAGGTCACTGCGAGATTCTAGAGTCGCGAGGGGGTGTGGCGATAATAGTGATGAGAAGTTTACTTAGTGAAATGGTAATTGATTGAATAAGTTCGTAAGTTCGCCAGGAGCACATTTGGTAAAGAGACAAGGTGGTGTGTTTTTTGAAAGCGTGAGGTTCGAGCACTGATGAACTTGTGCTGATGAATGATGATATATCATTTGTGTTACTGGATGTATCAATGCCGTGTATATGAGTGCCAATATTGAATGACGAACGGTGCGTTGAATATTCAATTAAATGTATAGATAGTATTAAAGGGTAGCATCATTTATGCATTATATTGGAGAACGTATTGATTATATACAAAACTCCACGTGTATGTTATATTGTTCGTTTTTATTTTATTGGGAAGGAAACAGTAACATGACGCTTACGAAATAAAAGCACAATGTGCAATGATTACAAAAAGTCCATTCCTACTAAAGCTTGATCGACTAAACCATTTAACCGCCAACATTTAACTTAGCCACGCGATACGATCGTCAATCGATACCTATTCGCATTTTATGCACCATCACGTCAATGACTCTCTCTCTCTTTCTCTCTCTCTCTCTCTCTCTCTCTCTCTCTCTTGTTTCCCAGCACACTCCACCACCAACCAGTATCTCTAAAAACGCACCCAGCTATACATTCTTACACTTAGAATTTACAATGTAATGAGAACCGAATCAACCGGCAATCGTTTCTCTCTCTTTCTCTCTCTCTCTCTCTCTCATTCGCGCGCGCAAAATTGAAAATCTCCCGCAGCGGGTAAGCAGTAGCAGAAGCAGTGGCGCGATGTTAATGGAGGCGCGCGCACTGCAGCTGCAATTACGCCTGTCGCCCGTCGTCCTGATAACCGAGTGCAGCAGGGAGTCGAGGAGCGAGACGAAGAGATGATTACGCGTGAGGTGCAAACGGAGGGATGGGAGAATCGTAATTAGAAAAAGTGAGGGAATTCGATGCCAGGGGAAAACTTCGAATTGGACATGATGAAATTTGATCGTATGAATGTATGTAGCAATGGATCCGCACTAACATATACTGAAAATAACCGATTCGCGTGGCACCGAAGATGGATTTTTTTAAGAATTCACGTTCGAATGCAATTTGATTTAGTAACGTTAATTTTAGTAATTTGACAACCTTTCTAACTTTACTTTTAGTGGTTTTAATTTCAGCAAATTTAACAGATTCTTCGTTCCTTGTCAGTTTCCATATACATATGCGAATTACCTTACCAATTGTAAAAAAGCAAAAAATAACCAACTCTTTTTCTCCTCGCATGCTCGAACGAGCCATGTGCTAATACCACAGCATCGATTCCCGCATTATTTTCAATTTGTCCTCTTGCATTATATAATAAACCTCGCAAAGCGAAAGAACCAATCGAGCAAGTGGAATAACGAGCTCGAATTCTCTCTCTATATGCGCGTGACGCGCTTATCGATTCGGGCCGCTAATAAGGCATAATAGCCCACGCGCAGCCGTGCAAGCGCGCGTGCACTTGATAAATTTATAAGCGTTCAATTTTCTCCTCCCTCCCCCCCTATTCTTTGCGATATTATCAAGGGGTATAAGATTTATGCCGTCTATTTTCCTCCTTAATCCTTTTCTACAACTTGATCTCCTCATAGGCCGTAGTTCCTCATCCTTTCTCTCTCCCGTCCGCGTTTATTAAACTCTTTCCAGTATAGATTCGACGATGTGAAGATAATAAAGCATCAATTTATCGTAACTTTATATTGAAATCCCTCGGACTTTTCGCTTTCCCTCGCCCTCTCGTCTTCCAACTCTGCCTCCGTCTCGTATATAAGAAGTTGACGCGCAAGCGCGCGGAGTTGGCTGTAAATCAAATACACGAAGCAGCAACCGCCCCATCCCCTCCATCTACCTCATCCGGCCTTCTTCTCCTCCTTGCTGTAATTTGATATTCATTGGCGATGAGAGGAGGCGAGTGTGGAGTAGGGGAGAAAAAGCGCATCGACTACTTCGCGAAAAGTTTGTAATTTCAAGTTTTCAACCGAGGCTTTTCAGTGCGATATAGATTCTTGTTTTTCCCCTGGCGCACCTCCTCCGCTTGCTCAGCCCACGTCTTCTTTCAATTTTAATGGCGATTCCTGATCGTTACGAGACTGACTTAATGGAAAATGCTTTAGGTCGTTATTCCTGCAAGGGTTCTCTATAAAAATTTCATAAACTTGGCCTCAATAAGACAAGTTTCGCGTAGAAAAGGTTGCTGAGAGCCCGAGGAAAAGAGTGAAAGGAAGAATTTATTGTGTGATGGTTCGAAAGCTTTATATTTCTGTAGACAGCTTCTGCTCGCGGCTGCTGCTGCCGCTACCGCTGCTGCTATTACTATTACTTTTAGTATACGACACGGGGGGAGAAGATGAAAAAGGTAAAATGAAAGTGGCGTGTTTGCTTTCAAAGAATTAATGATGAACAAGCAGAATGGCATCGTTCTTGTGTTGAGAGTAAGGCGGGAAACTAAAAATAAGAGAAGGAAAGTCTTTTTATCTATTTTATCTGGATACTCTAAAGTATACAGACTTGCTCTTATTTTGCTGTATGAAACTGCATTCACAGAGGCAACTCGTTTCTTTAGTATTCTATCCTATATCAAAACATTCCAAACCGTAAAAAATTCGCCTTCTACCTTTAACCCAATTAAAACGTCACTACTTATAGTGCAATAATCTAAACACGCTTACCAGCGTCTTTTTCAACAATTCTACATTCAGCAAGACCAAAATTTTAGAGCTGCCCTTCAAGGATGAAGTATGGCCTTAACCGTTACTACAATGCGCAAAAATAACCACAATGCGATGCACGTGCACTGTCATCAGGGTCAGCGGTTGCCGTTGCTCCCTCCCACTATTTATTCATTTAATCACCACTCTGCCAGCAAAATTATTATTGTCCACGTATGTGTATATGCATATA
>JAWWEQ010046782.1:0-16448 GCA_035583055.1 Torymus tubicola | reverse complement strand
ATATATTAAAACAAAGAACAAAAAATTTTCAACATTCTATAAATTGATTTAGTGTTAAATTATAATTACTTTCTTATGATTTTATTGCACATAATTAGTTTACGGTTCTATAAATTTGTATTTTAAATTATTTTACAAAATTGTAAAATAATTTAAATTTGTGAATATATATTTATTTTCAAATCGCCTAATCTAAATAATTTTTAGAGGTTATAACGAAGTAGTTGTAACTTTTAAATCTTAATGGAGAACATTAATTAATGCGTAGAATGTAGGATGTCTACCTGGTTATGAGAAGCACAAGGGGCAATCACATAGGCACTCGAAGATTCAACGCATACACTATAATCAATAATATTAGGTAACTAATTATTGCCATCAAATATCAACACCTATCAAAGTTTTGTAATAGTAAAAATTCAAATGCTACAAATATTATAATATTTCATAAATAGAAATATATTATGAACTATACTGTTTTTGTGAAATGAACCGATTTTAATAATTAACATTCTCTTTTTTTTGTTTGTCTTCAAGGGGGAAAGAAATAAATTTATATTTTGGAACATCAACTTTTTTATATCAATTTTTCATTTATTGAAAGGTCTTTAACTTATCTTTGTTTTATATTTCATCCACTCATTATACTTATTTAAAGAACTTGAAGATCTATTCTTTACGCCAAAGTACAATCAATCGGCGTCACGTTGCGCGCAGACAAGAGGATGTCGAATCCACCATTCGGCGCAGGTGGATTGATATAGTTATTTTAAGTTTGACTGGTGAACGCAACACCAGACGTTCGCAATTAATTACTTCCCTTCGAAGGGTATACAATGTCAGTCGCTCCCTGCGTTACCGTTAACCAAACTGTGTGAATAGAGTTGGGAAACGCCTTCCCCGTCGCGATTATTGGTAAGCCGCATCTATACTGGAATTCGACCGATATGCACTGACGTCGGTGACGATGTAGATCCCATATACAATTTAATAGTCCAGATTTCGGATTCATTGCACTGTCCCGATTTCACTCCCATTTTGAAATAGGGTGTCCAGATTTAGGAGCCTTGCACATATTTTTCAAACTTTATTTTTTATTATAAAAAGGCATATAAACGTGTTTATTTTTATATAAATATGTAAGATTTATGCTTAATTAATCATAGTACATCACTGATTTGGACAAGTTGGCTCATCCAATACAAACATATTATTTAATTGTGACTATGCCGAAAAACTGTCCCGACTTCGGGTACTTTACCTTATGTATTTTAGTAGCAATTCTCTCGTCGTCCGGAACTGAGTACCAAAAACTCCCAGACTCATACCAAAAACAGATGAAGCTCGATTTCAGGCGGCGCGATTGTTCATTTTTAAAAGACTCAGTTTCTCATATAAAAGCCATTTGCCATCATCTTATAGTCGAAAACAGAAACTATTAACGAAATTTTGTTCTGTGAAGAAAGAGAAAAATACAGAGAAAAAGAAAGGTAGAAACAGGGAAAAAGAGAAAGAGCGAAAGAGAGAGAGTAAGAGAGTGAAAAAGAAGAATTGTGCAAGAGATTCAGTGGGAGAGCGGCGTAACCAAAATTAAACATCTGCTGGTTATTCTTTCTTGAAGGGGAATCCGATACAAATAAGTGCCATCAAACTTCCTGATAATGGGGACGACTACAGAAAAGATCTCGTTGTTATCACCATTCGTGTGCATATTGGTGGAATCACTATCCACAAGGATTTCCATAGGTTGTGATAAAGTACAGAAAATCATATCGCTAGTGACTCTACCTACATTTAGACCAAAGTTATTGATGAGAACGTAATTTTTTATATTGTTTATATTTAAAATAATTTTTTGTATAGCTTATATTTAAGATATAAACTCAAATATTTGTTTCTTTACGAAGAATGAAGTTTATTGTAACATAGTAAATTTAGAGTTAAATTATCTTTACATTCTTCTAACCAATTCTTAAGATAGCAAGATTTCACATTAGTTTGAGAAAGTCTTCGACTCTTGAAATTTAAAAATATAAAATTTACAATAAAAAACATAAAAAATTGGAGTTTCACAATTCTGAAATTCTTACAATCGTGTATTAAGTGTATTATTATCATGTATATATATTACTATTATTTTTCATATTTCTTCGCGTACCTCTTGACAAAGAAAGCTAAACATTGGAAGTATTCATGATTTTAAAATTATTTAAAACCTCAATGAGGACTAGTGTTGAATTTGAAGTATAGAAGAATTGTTAATAACGAGGCAGAAAAATAAAGGAACCAAGAGTGAAATAAGTGAAAAGAAAGGTTGAAAAAAATCAGAAGCGCTACCATAAATTCAAGGAATAACATAATAGAAATATTTAAAGAACGAAAGGAATGAATGTACAGTGTTAGAGTGTGTGTGTGTGTATGTGTGTGTGTGAGAGCAAGAAGTGAGACAAATAAATTAAAACAATAAGACAGCAAGCAGACGATAAAAGACACAAAGGCAAAGAAGAAAGCTAAAGTAAATTGCGCCGTAGTTTACGCTCTAAAAGCTTTTAAAAGAGATGCTCAGTACATAGTATTACGAAGACAAAACTAGTCGACCAATTTTTACCTTAATGAGAACCTACTTCTTGTAAGGAAGAATTTATACGGGTCAACTGCTTGGAAACAACAAAATCTTTAATGTATTTCTTTATGTTTTTGAATTGTCTTTGTATTATTGTGCGATGATGATTCTTCTGGTATAATTCATCAGTACAAAAACTACTGATGTATTAGATATTTTTAGAACAGAATTTCTAAATAAAGATTGTTTTTTTTAATTCTTGAAAAAACTGACCGCAAATTTAATTTCATAAAGTTTTTATTAAACTTTATATTGAATTATAATAAATATTTTTTATCAGTATTTGAAATATTATCGAAACTCTATTCACAAATCTTATACTTTTAAAATGCCACTGTTATGATATTTTACATTAGATATTTATGACGTTTATTTATAAGTTTTTGATTCTTATTGTTACTACTTTGAACGTACATATTTTGGTTAAAGATTGAACATACTTTTGGATATGAAAATACGAGTGATATAAATATTTATCTAGAGATATTTCATGAGCGCGCGAATTCAAGGCCAAAAAATCGACGTTGATTACTCCAACTGGCTCTGATTACTCGTACTTGCAGCTTTCAGCTTATCGAGATGTTGAAAGGTTGTTTTTGGAATATTTATTACAGAATAGTGATTGTCATCTAATTAAAAACATAAGAGCGTTTAATTGAATCAATAGTTGATTTGCATAACTATGTCAAACAACTTGTTCTAAGCAGTAGTTTTTTGCCTCCTCAAAGAGGAAGCTTTGTAGTGGTGACAACATTTTTTTAAACAAAAAAGATTTGAAAACATTTTTTTAGACTTTTCCTACAAAAATTGTTTGTTTTTAAGTAGAGAAAATTCGTGTGTGTGTCCGCTGTAACTTTTGAACCAATCGACCGATATTCATGATATGAAGCTTATTCTTTTCGTTTTGAAAGAGAATACAGATGTCACAACTAATTTCTTCGTTTTTCCTTTGTTTTATAACCAAAAACCGATTCTGAACTTTTGGCTTTTTCGATTTTTTAATATGTTACAATAAGTAATATAATCAATATCTATTTAAAGGCTGTAAAATTACCTACAATTCCTTTTTTAAATGTTAAATCATCTTTAGTCTGTTATTTGTTATTAAAGAAAATGTGTTTCAAATTTCTTTAATTTGTTTTCGAGAAAAATGATATTTTTCAAAAGAAGTGGATTTTCAAACGATAACAGTAGTAAAAATCAACTTATCGTCTTGAAATGTGGCACAGAGATAACTTTTTTATATCTCCGAACCGAGTTTGTTGCTCAAAAATATCTGACTATTCTATATTATCTGACTATTATATATATTAAATAAATACTTTTTAGTGATTATTTCTCAGAGGGAGTTTGATTAATCGACTTGAAATATTAACCCCTTATTAAACTTGTTGGGGGGATAATATTAAATTTTATTTAATATTAAAATTTAACGTGGTTTCATTCAAGTAATGATAACCATTCTTGACTGACATATTTTCTTGGAAATAAATAATTTTTGAAGATGCTAAGTGCCAATGAATTCGTAGCGGTTTTTGTTATTCTATTTCAACTTTTCTATTTAAACAAAAAATTTTCCTATAGCTTCGACGGTTTCAGTTGTATTTTTAATTTGTTAATTATCTAATTTGCCTGTCAGTTAAATTTTTATTTATTAACATATTAAGATCTTTTATATTATAGAATAAGTTCCGTTTTTGTTATCAATTTAGACTACTTACGACGATACAAGAGGACAGGGGACTGTACTTTACTAGATGAGTTCATTAGGCTGCGAAAATTAGCGACTGATGAAACGAAACAGGCATGAACGAACTACTACAGAAAACTATGGAGAACAATGGGAATTTTAGGAAGGAGTTGCGCAATCTCGGTCTTCTTCCTCAGTCGACTGATGATTTGCATGGCTTCTCTGTAGACGAGCTCAAAAACTATTTTGCGGCTGCGTTATACTCTTGCTCTGAAAATTTAGATGATGTAATGAAAGTAATAGACAATCCACCTGAAGACTCTTCTGTTATCCGACAAGTAAAGCAACGACGTTACTCCCGCGGTAGCCCACTTCACCTCTCAGGCTAAGGGGGAGGATAGCATACTGCAAGGTATTATTGCAAAAGCTCTTCCAAGGTCCCATGCTTGTTAATGTATTTAATTCATCTCTTGACAATGGCGTCTTTCCAGGCCCTTGGAAGAAAGAAAAGTTATTACCGTTAAAGGAAAAATCAACATTTTTATCGGTATCTGATTTCCGTCCGATTTCACTAACAAGCTTTCTATCCAAAGCCCTAGAAAAGTTAGTCCATGAACAGCTAATAGAATATATCAATGTTAAAAACCTCCCGATCCATTTAAAACCGACATTTGAACTAAACGGTATGAGCCTGTCGCGTGCAGATCTCTGTTGGATACACTCTCATTTGACTGGTAGAAAACAACAACTTATTCACAAAAATGATACATCAGATTGGGTAATAACCAATCTCTGTGTGCCACATGGATCACAGCTCGGGCCACTGCTGTTTTGTTTATATGTATATTAATGACATACAACAGCTTTTCATATATACGGATATTCAACACGTACTTTATGTCGACGATCTACAAATTTCTGCGGTTGCTCGAGCAGTTTCAGATTGGACGACAGCATTTGGTCTTTACCTCAATCCAGGCAAGTCACAAGCAATTTTTTTGCATCAGATCTCACAGTTAATCGCATTAATTGCTTGAGATTGTCTGGAATTGATCTTGGATCGGAGGTTGTCGTTCCATTCGCAGAAACTGTGATGGGTCTTAGTGACGTAGTGACGTAGTGCTTGATCGTATTCTATCATGAAAACCCTATTTCGACCACCTATCAAATAAAGTATATCGAATTTTGCATTCACTTCGCTTTTTCAGATCAAACACTACGAAATTACTTCGCCATCGCATAGTGACAGCGTTGATTTTTCCCCTCCTTGGAATTAGACCAGTACTATTGTGAGTCTGCTGCCTGCTCAGAGTTTTGGAAGGCTGTGTAGCAAAAACAATCGCGCTGCAATACAATTCCTTTGGCGGGCTGCGCTAGGTTTCTCAGTGTAGAGGGCATGTCTATCGAGACAATGATGGAGTAATTCGCTGAAATTATAAACAATCGCGTACGGATCTGGGCACACGCAACTTAGAGTAACATTAGACGAAAGCGCATTAACAATATCTGCATTTAGTTTCTTGATATCACAATTATTAAAATTACGATAAGTAACAGTTTTAATACAGGTGTTAGGCGCAGCGAACTTACGTACTGAATTGATTGTTAGATGAGTGGCTCCGGGTGTCTACACTCTACCGCTAGCAATAATTTAGGAGCACATGCCGTAGAAGAGGTTGCGATTTCCAGGATTAAAAATTCAGTCTGACTTATATTTAAGATTATCGACTTAGCTAATACCTTGTAAGTGAGAGAGTTATGAATATAACAAGTTACTCCTGCACCATAAATGTACCGAGTTCCACCATCTGTAGTCAATCCACGATCATTTCGTACTAACTGTTATCGAATTCCGGATCAAGTCACGTTTCTGAAATCGAAACTATGTACGGCTTATAATCAGCAATATATTTGGCAACTGTGTCACGCTTATATCTAAGTAAGTTTATGTTTATGTAAGAAACAGTGAGATGATCAGTATCAGAAACTGAGGAAAAGGTTGGCGAATAGGCCCTCGCTCTGTCTGCATCCAGCAGTTTTTGCACTTCTTTGTTAAGAAATTCGTTTAATAAATTTTATTGTTACATAATATTCCAAACTACAAATCTTGATAAATTGAGCCCGTAGGAATGTCTTCTTTCACTATTTTAAGCCTTATTATCTCGTTGCGTACCTGAACCG
Organism: Torymus tubicola; assembly: GCA_035583055.1. Lineage (NCBI taxonomy): Eukaryota > Metazoa > Arthropoda > Insecta > Hymenoptera > Torymidae > Torymus > Torymus tubicola. Next base: position 9,954 of record JAWWEQ010046782.1, on the reverse strand, counting down.
AATTGAATTTTAGTACAGGCGGAAAAAATTTAGCAACATTCGAGGCATCACTGGTAGTAGAAGAAGTATCGCGACCATTGATTAGCTTTCTAATACTAATTATGTCGTTTCTGAAACGTGAAACTCCAACGAAATCGAAGATACGCGTGACTACTTCGTCGTGCGGTATTTGTCTGTGAATGGACAAGCTAGATATGAGAATTTCCGCGTTAGACTTCAGAGGTCGAAGAGTTTTTACTTTAGGGTTTTCAGAGGCGTTTAAACGCGCTTCTACTTGGGTAAAGCGATCAAAGGTAGACTAATTCATTTACTTTTGTTTCTAGTCCCATCATATGTGTAAAGCGATCCATCTGTACCGAAATTGTTGCGAATTCAGTATTTTTCGGAGCCGTAGTCGAGAGAGAGAGAGAGAGAGAGAGAGGGGGAGAGAGAGAAATAGGGTATGAGGCCAATTTATGTTTTTCAGTGTCACATTGGAGACTTTTTAATCTTTCTTTTCTTCCAAATGATCTTTTTTCTCGGCCTTCACACTCTCTTATTTCTCATTGCAGAATGATATCGCATTCCGTAATATCACCATGTGTTTTCACTGGCTTAAGAGTGCTATTTCGCTTTTGCTACCTTGTTCGCGTATACGTGCTCCTAGCATTTAGTCTTATATCATCAAAGTAATCCTTGCATGTACACAGAAATGCGCGTAGAAACGAACGTGAAATAAATGAAACGATAGAATTTTGTTTAGACTTTGTACATGACTAGTACTTTTCGTCGTCTTGTAGTACAATAAACAAAAAACTCGACAATTTGTTTTATATATATGTATATAGCTTTGACAAGTATTACGTAGAGATTTAAGATTTCAACAGTGGTTCAATTTTTCGAAGGTATAACACTAGTCTTAGGTTTTCTTACGATTTCATGCAAACTTTTGCCGGCATAGGAAGTGCGGACAATAAAGATAATTTTTGGTATTTTTAAATGTTATCAGGGCTTTGTTATTTTATTTATTATAATCTTGCAAAATTTGAAAGAAAATCCGTTTTTTTATTAGAAAAAAAAAACTTTGAAAAACTGGTTTGGCTAAATTGATGATAAAACGAACATGGTCGTCGACCTTTCAACTTATAAAATTCTTATTAGTTTTTATATTTTTCTAAATATGTTGTTGAGAGACAGATCTCTTATTCATTACTATATTAAAGCAATTTATAAAAAAAATACTCAACGTTTAAATATCGGATTTCATTCATCCTTAAATAGAATGAAAAGACTGAGGAGTTTTCTACCTAATATGGTGACCAGTAAATCTACTAGTCTCGCTTAAAATCATCCACCTGCTCTCTTTCAAAGGCACATTAATAATTTTTCTTTTTTTTTAACTTATAATATGCAATTACAAATTATCTATATGTCTACTTTATTGTTTATGAATCATTTATTGTTTTATATATAATATAAATTTATAAATATCGATTTTCATGTATGCATATTCTGCATGTTTTGGTTTTAGGCTCAGCCAGATGCAGAAGTGACGACGAGGAACAGCATCGAGAGCAGCATCTGGAGCCTCTTGATCGGGGCCCATCTTTTGATACCACAGCTTCACATAACGTCACTGCGCTCGTTGGCAAGACAGCTCTGCTTAATTGCCGTGTTCATAATTTGGGCAATCGAACAGTATGTATAAAATTAACCAACCGTCTTGAAATTTGCTATATTTGAAACATATTTGAAATATTTTTGATGTGGGTTTCTCAGACAATATTTAATCAATCAACTCAAAATATTAACTAGTTATTAAACTTATTTTAAACAATACTATGTTAAAATTTCAAGAGATTATCTGTGTGTGGTTTTAAGAAAAAAATTTACTTAATAGAACTTGACTGTCGCAACCCAAGATACTGGAGGCTAAAGATTTTTTGAAAATATTTATTTATTTTTTATTTATTTAAACTATTAAACGGGCTCAAAAGCATTTGATATATAAACATATTATTCATAATACATTAAACTTAAAATTAAGGTTAAAATTAAAATTATAATTAAAATTAGAATCTGTCGACAAGTGAGAACCCTGCAGATTTAAACGTTATAAGTGATGAGAGAGTAGTTATTTGTGTCGGATATTATATTATCAAATAACGTAGCGGTTCCAGTTTGTCAGCCAGTCCCTCTTAGTGTGTCTTTTTATAGATATTTAACATAACTTAAACATTCTAACCTTAAAATATATAAAAAGCTATTATTAGGAGTACTGAAACTTTGTTACAAATAAAGTGAAACTCACTTTTTTCTGATTTGACACTTTCTTAAACTTTTGCCAAAACCCAAAAGTAAAATTTTGTTGTGTGTCATGGAGGTGGATGTTGTTGCTAAGGCACGTTTTACTTGTGCACCTTAGCTGTTCGAACTTGGTCCACTTGTTGATAACTTCAAAGCCACAATAAATCGCAGACGCTACAATATCGTGCAATTGCGAACTTAATCTGGTGACTTACAGAGCAATACTACGTTGGAGACTTACATTTTACTCTTTGCCAAGGACTTAAACTCTTACTTTTATTTAACAAACACTATGATGTTGGGTACAAAGTTAACATGGTTACAATCACTTTGACTTAAAATGTCTTTACACTGATCTTAAATTGATGTGTAACACCGATAATAAGAAGATCTCCACAGGTACTCGAGTAGTACGACACTTGTGAGGAACTCCTTGAGAGTAGTCGATCCGAATGAAATGAAGCGATGAGGTTGTTTTGCAAAGTCGATGGCAAGAGAAAATAGCGCACAAAAGAGAACGAGAGGTAGCTCTGCACCGTCTCGACGTTCCGTCGCAAGAGACTGCAGCGCGTGAGAGCTCCAACTATCTACGCAGTGAGCACGTGAAATTCAAATTGGATAATTATCAAACATTCTTCTTTCAACAACGGTTTCATTAGTTGATGATTAATTTGATGCCCCATGTGGAACTGGAAGCAGACTAATGTTGAGCGACTCTTGCCAGACTTGAATACTTTCCCCCGACTCCTGCACCGAGTTGGAGGAAAGCATTCATGTGTGCTGAGAATTAGTGAGCCGATGCAAATGGTGTGAGATGCATGATTTCATTTGAAGATGGATTGCAGCTATTAGAGGTATTGGAATAACCAATGTTTCCAAAACTGTTGACTCCGTTGCTGGATGAGTTGCCACCGAGAACTCTGAAATCTTTTGGATCCACTAAGGGGCTCCAATGGTCTAAAATTAAGAATTGCTTTCATCTGAGTTAAAGTGTTGAGAGTTTCTAAAAGGAAACAGACGCTCACTCGTTGAGTAAAGAAGATGGAATTTTATTGATTTCACCAGCGCTTCCCACTTGCCACCCATTTACAGAGCGGTAGGTGGATTGAATTTTCATTTAGTTGATGCCGTGTGCAGTGTAGAAGCAATTTAATTATTCTCCATGGTGAATTGCAAAAACATGACCTTGAGTTCCTTTTCTGCTCCCGCAAAGTTCGTTTTACAGTCAGCGTAGATGCATGAGGGAATACCGTGTATTGAGACGGTTCACAAGTGAATCTCTGCTGTTTACTTGCATGAATTTGTGCACGGGATGAACTCGTTTGTACTGTAGAAGAGTGGTGCTACCTTGGTCTAGAAGCCGAGGAGTATTTTACAACTTTGGTGTCAGATGATTAAGTAATGAGGTAAATGACTGCTGACATTGCGAGTTGTACAGCATAGGTATGGTTATGCCGTCCATACGCGTCAGTCTTCTCTGATGAATCGACAATTCCGAGTGTTTCCTTCCGGTAGATGCGCGTTTTAATTGAGTTTCAGCATTCAAAGAGCTTGCAGTATAATTTTGATTTTAATCAGCACCGATGAAATGCAGTCAAAAGGATTGAAGACTTATGTAATCTCTGAGAGATCACTCCGATTTGAAACAATTCCCTATTGAGATGGAGGCTTCAAATAGGAAATAAATTTATCCGTGGTAACGTAATCGTCGAATAAGATAGTAGGATATTCTCCCTGTCTTGCAGAGACTTCGTTGATCAAATTCGGGCGAAGAATGCCATTTTGCGAGTGGGAAACCCCCTGTGTTGCAAATATCCCTCAGTTCAGAAATGTACTTAATTACCATCTTATCTCTCTGCTAGTTGTATTCTCAAAATTCTAGATGCTCTATTGGATAATATTTTGATTGAAAAGTTACTCTTTAAATTTGGCTTACAATAACATGGATTTATAAGAGGTTGCTCTTACTTTGCCTAATTCTTTTCTTTAATGACTATCTCTCAGATAAACTCTCTATGTCTACTCAGGTTGATGCGTTGAATACACTGACTTTTTGAAAGTTTTCAACAAAGTTAATTTCAATGGGCTGCTACATGGCAATGTTTGTTGCAGTTCTTCAAACATACTTGGCAGGGAGACAGTAAGCTGTTAGGGTGCATAAGTTCATTTCTTTATTCGTCCCTGTCACATCCGGTGTTGCACAAGGATCTCACCTTGATCCAGCAGTTTAATTCACCATTTTTATTAATAGTCTAGTGCCGAATATCTAATTTTCTAAAATCCTTATGAATGCGGATGATGTAAAGTTTCAATAGTCTAAAGATTAAATAAAATGCATTCCGTTACTTTTACAGTTTATCTGTCCACTAAATTAAACCATAGGTACACTGTATTCAAAGAATAAAAAAAATGTGCGAAAATAATGAAGTTAAGTGATAAAGCTCACATAGTATTTTTCTTTTGTTACAGGTCTCATGGGTGAGACACAGAGATATTCATTTGCTGACGGTGGGTACGAAGACATACACGTCCGACCAGAGGTACGAAACCTCACACTTTCCAATGACCGAGGACTGGACTCTTCAGGTCAAGTATCCTCAGCGACGGGATTCTGGGACGTATGAATGTCAGGTCTCGACGACGCCGCCTATATCCCTTACTATGCATCTCTCGGTGGTCGGTCAGTTACTTTTTAGCTGTATTTTATTTTTGTTTTTATCTCTCTCTCTCTCTTTCTCTCTGTAAGTCTCTTTTAAAGACCATTTGCACTGCAAGGTACTTGCAATATCGTATATTGACAGAACAGATAGACGAAAAATATGCAATGTTGTTGTAACACGTAATTATAGTACAGAAAATATTGTAGATAAAGTAATATAAATATTTTGAGTAACCAACGCAATATAAAAGTTTAAGTGTAAATATAACGTAAAGAATGTAGATAAAGGGAAACAAAAATTGGTGCAAAAATACGGTGCAAAAAAGTACTATCTAGGTCACGGATAGGCGTAACCTAAGTGCGGGCTTAGGTCACACAGTGCTATAAAATATAATTTTAAACTGCTTAATAGACGCATACACAAGTGAAAAAACTATTAGCCAATATATTTAACATCCATAACTTTGAACTTAGAACCAAAGACGGAGATCCTGGGAGACGTGGATATGTACATAAACAGAGGCAGCACCATGAACCTTACTTGCGTCGTATTGCATAGTCCAGAGCCTCCCCCGGCCATTATCTGGACTCACAATCAGAAGGTCAGTACTATTATATTTACGTAAATCTAAGTCATTGATTCTTATATGCGTTAAACTTTTAATCATTTTAATAATCATTTATTAACGCAAACTATCATAATTTTTTAATTTCTTTTCTGTTAATTTACTACGTAAAAATTATAAATGATCGCAATGATCATCACTCAATATTCATTTTATAAAATAAATCTAATAACCAATACTGCCCTAGCGAAAAGTTTTTGATAGTTATCTACAGTTATATGCAATTATAAACAACTTTATTTAATTATTTACAGTTATGTTCTGTTTTCTGAAAAGCAAGCCACTTTAAGAAATGAAGAAATCAGTAAGAAACTGAAAATAATAGTTTTATTCTGAATAAAACTGAAGACAATAGTTATATGTATAGGGATGAAAACAGTTTATAAATGATGAAAAAAATTGGAAAATATTGCTATAATCTAATTTGATAATTAAATATAACAGTTAATAATTAAAGAAAACTGATTAATTTTTAATAAATTTTTTTCGGATTGAAATTTGAACATAATAGTTAAAAGCTGAAAATTAATTAATTAATAGCTTATGAATGCTAGTCATTAATAAAATATTGTTTATATTTTTTTTATTTTGTACAGGAGATCAATTATGATAGTCCAAGGGGCGGGGTATCGGTGATCACGGAGAAGGGTGAGCAGACAACCTCATATCTTCTGATTCAGCGAGCGCAGCCAGCTGATAGCGGAAAGTATACCTGTCACCCAAGCAATGCCAACACTAAAACGGTGACAGTTCATGTTCTGGAAAATGGTGCGTATGCAAAATGTTTTGAATTATTTTGATTACGCTTTATTATTTTTACTCTCATTGAAGCACGTATGTCATCGTCCATTGAATTTGCTTTGATCACATATATATGTATCATTATTTTGTGCAAAGTTCGATTTCTCACACATTTAAATAAAATATATACGTTAAATCAGGTTTTATACTGTTTAGACCCGAGTGAAGCGAGTTTTAAGTATATTATATACATTGTTAAGTGCGAAAACTTTTCATAGAAAAAATAAGATATTAAGTATATTATATACATTGTTAAGTGCGAAAACTTTTCATAGAAAAAATAAGTATATCAAGTATAGCGTGATAAAAATTCGTTTCAAAATTGAGATATTGTAAGTGAAACACTATAACGTGGTGAAACATTTTCATTTATGAAAGGGACCTACAATTACTTTCTTTTTTCTGTAATATCATTTATTATTTAACTCAGAATAAAATAGAATAAAACCATAAAGTATGTACAAACAGCGCAGTCGAACCTCAGGCTACTTCTATATTTGTCTTCGGACCGTAGTCGCACTGCTTTATTATGTAACGGGGTGGATACGGGAAAAGAGTCAATAAAACTAAGGGATGGCCCCGGGAATCGACCGTGAGCCGTCCTGACGGGAGACGAGCGCCTTAAACACAGGGCTAGTAATCGCGCTGCTCTCTTATCCTTGATTAGAAGTGATAACCGCATGTGTCGGCATTACAGGGTCCTACTCTTGTGCTGGCTGGCGCCGTACCACACCTCTTTATATCCCCCACCCAAATTGGGAGTGTAAACCCTAGGAAGTAAGAGGATTCTCCATCGTCAAGCTAGCATCAGCTTCGTAGCTTCACGGCCGGGCAGTACTATGCCCTCGACAGTTAGCTACTTCTGGAGAAACGTAATGTCGTCTTCTGTGCAATCTTCTTATTATCGACTGGAAAATCGCGCATCAGACTTGAAAAATGAATTGCCTTACCACTATATAAACTCGAAAGTTCTTCTTCAATACTCTGTGCGATGCTTGTAGCTGTACCATGTATCCATATCTACATTACGGATATTTCCATCGTAGTGCTCTTGCTCCCCTATGGTCGTACACCACCAAGGCTTAGTCGCGGTATGAGGCGATCCACTTGGATTGTGATGTGCGATGATGGGGTGGAGCACGAGAGAATTTTCGTGGACTTAAAAAGTCCAACTGAAACCGTCGAAGTATTCCCTTCGGTCGCGGGTTTTTAAAGTTGTATCGGGGTGGATACGGAAAGAGAGAGAGAGAGAGAGAGTGTGCGTAAATGTAAGCGATGGCCTATGGAATCGAATCCGAGCCGTCCCAACGGGAGGTGAGGGCTACCGATCGGACTGCTCTCTGACCCTTGATTAGGTGTGACAACCGCAAAGGAGCTAATCATCCATTTTCGATAGAGGAGTCCCTTGGATCTATATAATTGGATTCTTTGTAACTTCTGGTTATTCTGTTCAAGTTCGCGTGTATGGAAAGTATCGATGGAAAGTGGATCCAAGGTTTCTATAACGAATACATCAATCATATCAAAATTGTTTTCGCATACAACCAAAGAAAGCCTCGGAAGGCAGTCAGTATTGCTATTTGATTCGCTGATCTACGGTATTTCATAAGGTAAAAATACAGTATGCTACTGTATGCATATTGTGCTTTACGTTAAAATAGTCTTATTTCGATTGCAAATGCTAATGGGCGATTGTCCGTGCGCTGCGGTTTCTCCTACGTGCTATGTACGGTAAGAGAATGTGATTACCTCAAAAATTCTTCATCCCATTTTCGTCGTCACTGTTGCATTTCCTTGAAATATAGTTGAAGGAAAAATTAAGGAAACGTAGTTGTAAGTGTATATACTTGACTGGATGATTCTTTATTGCCTGGATGAGACTGGCATTATATGTTCGATAACAAAGTATAAAAACATAGCCATGAACAGACGTTACTACCGTTCACCTGTCTTTGTCTCTCGTACAAGCGCCTCTCAGCCTCCGTATTGATACATACGTACGACAGGCTCGTACACACATATCCAGATCTAACGCATACGATTCACAGTTTTTGCACATAGCATACGCACAACGCTCTCATATAAACACCTCCAGACCCAACATAATTTATAAATTATTGAACCATTTTTGTTAATAACACAAGAAATACTAAAGATAATTAAAAAATTAAAAAACCAAAATGAAGTTACTTTAAAGGTCTTTGAAGAAAAGTTTTTAGACTTAGATTTAGACTTAGCTCTAGATAATAAAGGATCTTAGATATAAAACATTTAAAAAAGAATAAAGTTCCAAAATCGTTTTTTGGTTATAAAAAAAGAAAATTAATAACAAATTAAATGCGTCAGGGTACGTATCATTTCCATCAAGACGAAAAGAATCAGCTTTATCCACCGAAAATCAGCTGAATGGTTTTAGAGATATGAGAAGTTTACGTACACAGACACACACATACAATTTTCTTAAGATAGTAACGCAATAAATAGAATTACCGTTCAACATTCAACGAAATTTGGCAAGATATTAGTTGATATTTTAGAGAACATTTTGATCATTTGAAATTGTTAGTTAAGAGCCTGTAACATTAGTTATAACAAAATTGAATACCGCAAAAGAGGTTAGGATGCACTTCGTACGAATTATATAGGCTCAAAAAATTGCTGTCGCGGTTGACTTTATGATGCAAAGATATAATGAGTATTTTCAAAGACGAAACGAGTTAACAATTTCCTTATTTTTTAAAATATAAATTGTTTTTTTCTAATAGCACGATAGTCATATGTAGGATATTTCTCGCTTGACTAGTTAGGTAACTGCGATACTACCTTAAAATCGACAAATATGAACACATATCATCCTAAAATATCATTTGAACATTTTTCGTCTTGAAAATTTTTTCCACCGATACAAAATTTCCTCTAAAAAAAGCAAAATTATTTTCAATTTATTTAACTATAACTGTCTACGCAAGCAATCGTAAATTCATTTTTTTTAAATGTACGAACGGTAATTGATTCTACGAATTGGAAAAAATTACTTTTGCATGTTTTTGCACATTTTGTTTTTTTTTATTATTTCCATTAGTTATTTTTCGCTTAGTTCTTCCAGATTCTACCTGGGCATCAAGAGAATTTGTGTCGATTGAATATTTTGCGTTTGTTTTTTATAACCTTTTTCAATGCAAATATGAGGTTTTTAGACATAGTATGTATTGAAGTCATTAAATAACAAAGGCAAAGGCGAATAGAATTAGCTAGTATTTTATATTATTAAAAAAGTAAAGAGCTTACTGGATGTGCTTTGGCGTCCGTGCGCTTCGGCGGTCGTAAAAAAAGAGAGCGGGCTCCGGGGCTTCTGGCGAGAGCACACCGTTGGTGGAGGAAGAGAGCTACAGCCTGTTCGCTGCGCTACTCTTGCGGGAATTCTTGCCTTACAGCTCCTAATATTCCAGGAATAGGAAAGAAGAGAAATAAGAGAGTCGGGTCAACGAGAACAAGGAGATTTTTATCAGAGATAAAGAGAATAAGAATAAGAATAGAATAAGAATACTTTATTTTAACTTAGGACATTGGAGTCCTTATAGT
>JAWWEQ010046760.1:0-16453 GCA_035583055.1 Torymus tubicola | reverse complement strand
TATGCAGTGGTGAACTTGGGTGTGATCTCTCTCTCTCTCTCTTTCTCGTTATATACCGCTACACGCGCAGGGCATCAGCAGCGGACCACACTGTACAGTGTACAGGTTTCTCGAGCGTTCGCGTGTGTGTATATATATAGCACCCCGCGTGTGCACTCCGTTCGATCTTCTTAGACGGCGCGCGTGTGTATATATATATATGTATGTAAGAGTCATGGGTCAGCGAGTACTGCGAGAGAGCTGCGTTCCGAGTGCTCTGCGTATATGCAGGTATTATGTGTTTGGATAAAACCACTGCAGGTTTTATATATATCACTGCTATACTTTCCTATACTTATACCACGTTCGCTTTTATTTCTATACTACTACTACTACTATTACTACTACTGCTGTTGCTTCTTTTTCAAACGAGTTTACACACACTTTTTCTTCTCCCCGTCCCCGGAATCTACAGCGCGCGCGCGTGGCGCAGTCTTTCACTTTCGCGTATATGTGCGCGAGTTGACGAGAAGAGTCGTCTCTGTAGGATAGAAACGTGTATATATATATATATGTGAAGCTACAATTATACCTTGATCAGACGTATAGGTATATATATATATACACACTATCATGGTATATTAGCCGTTGCGCAAGTGCGCACGCGTCCGCGAAGAAAGCGCTTAATACGACGACGACTCTCCCTCGTTCTCCTGAAATTCAGACACGTATATATATATATATATATTCACTCGTAGTGTTAAAAATCTTATTCCTCGACATACAATTTCCTTCTTCTTGCATTTCATATATATATACACACACACACTGCACCTATCGTTTATTTGTCTTCGAGTGAGCCACTCGCGCAATACCTGCGCTATGCCGCGCACACGTCGTTTGTCTCCCTCTCTATTCTCTGCATTGTATGTATATATATACACATACACCTCTAATAAGAACCACGCGCGTGCGTTATATGCACCGCCGCTGCGGAATAGAGATAGATGTCTTCCAGGCTCTCTCTCTCTCTCTCTTATCGCTACGTCGCGGTCGCTGCTGCTGTTGTTGTTGTTTCCGCGCCGCGATTTATCGATGCGAGGTCCATATAAACCGCAGCGGTCCCGCCGCGCGCTTGCTTATATAAGTCAAAATGCTATACACACACACACACACCGCATTTTGCGTTTTTACAAACAGGGCCTCTACATATATACGTGCGATTTATAAAACACATATATTCATACATATATATATATATACAACACACGTACGGTTGAGAGAGGATATATTCCAGTAACGTTGCACATTTACCTAGTGAGATACCTACGCGCGTGAATCTCCCCCTTTTCTTTCTATAGTTGTGTGATGAGAGCAAAAAAAAAGGAGAACGTAGCACCGGTTGTTGTTCTCGCAAAAACAGTATATATATGTATATATACAAGTAGTTCGCAGGTCTTGAATTCTCTCTCAACGCAATTGTAGAGCGCATGCGTGCGTACATCCGCGCGCGGCGCGCGAGTTCAGCGACTGAGACAGTTTATTCACAAACAGTAATCATCAACGAGAGAACGCGAAAGAAACACATACCAAGGTGCTGTTTCTACTACCCAGCTGTTCGATTCCCCCTTTTCTTATATATATATATATATATATATATATTATACTGAGTACTTGTCTTTATTACTATGTACCCCTGTCTCTCATAGTTGCGCGAACCTCATTCGTAATATACATTATAATATATAAAGGATGAAAAAGAAACCGAACTACTCCCGCGTAATCGTCGTACGCGGAATGCACATACGCGTTTATAATATACTTTATAGACTGTATATTACGCGACATAGTTTCTTCTCCGCAACGCGTGCGAAACCGATACAACGTCGTGTGTGTGTGTATACATACATATACACGTATGATGATAATACAAACGCGCCGTAATTGTCTATTATACAGACGCTGTCTATATATATGCACGCGAACGAAGAGGAACGATACGGCTATCATCTGCTGCAAAGCGAGTAGTGAATGGTTCGCTCTCTCTCTCTCTCTCTTTCCCCCTTGGCAGTGTATATCCACCAATTAAGGGCAATCTTTCCGGCCGGAGGCTCACTCCCGACGAGAGACGCGTCACGTCGGTGTGTGCAGTGAATGCGCGCATGACGCGGACTCAGTAGTATATAGCTACTGTGTCTACTGCTGACCGGGGGTTTGATGGTTGCTATATAATAATGTGTAAAATGCACGTGTACGTAGTATATATAGTATAGTTGCATTTTTTTTTGTGTGCAAGAATTGCTGGTATTAATTTTACGCTCGCGCGCGAAGGTTGACGGGGACGGAAAACGGGGTTAATTTTGATTTCCCGTCGTCGTATAAGTTGCTGTATAGTATACGATGTTTACAACAACGTTATTATGGGATAAATGGTTCGTGATTTCCGCTTCTTGCTTTTTCTAGCGAAAGTGGTGTGGTGTACGCGAGTAAATAAGAGGGCGCGCTTTGTATGCTTCATGAATAAGTTTTTTTTTTATTTGAGTATAAACTATATATTAACATACGTGTATAAAATATATTAGCATTCAGCGATGTATATACATGCAGCAAAATACACGTATAAAATCCATTCTTTCCCTTTCATCATACGTATAAGCATACTTTGCAAATCGGATTTACGGTTCATCCCATATACGCTCGAAACATCTCAATCCCATGTCATTTTTCTCGCGCCGAAAATTCGGAAAATTCCATTTACCGATGTTATACATATATATAGCAGCAAATAAGAAAGATTTTCTCTCTCTTTCTGTCTTCTCCCATCGCGATAAAGGGGGTCACACGCTGCACACGTACATATATATATATATATATATATATGTGATTTACATCGAGACGATGCGGGTGGCGGCAATTCGCGTGGGCGTGAAGATTTCGATCGCTATACGCGCGACGCGCTCGCCCGTCAACATAAACTTGCGAGGAAGAAAGAGAAAGAAGATAGGTATCGGAAGGGATCTATGCCCCTGAAGTAAAGATATTGTGTGTTATATATACCGCAAAAACTGTGGGTTCCGTTGTACGATGAGGAAGTATACAATATACTATATATATAGGGGATTATCGGTGTAAGTAACTAATCCCTTTAAGTGATTATTGGGGGATCGCAGGTAGTAGTTGTTCTTATTGCACTGTACCCTAGTTCAAGGATTACAAGTAATAATTGCATCTTACTTTCGGCATTACAGTATAGAGAGCAGGTACCACAGCGTATAAGACGACAAACGTTACCCGTATATCCTTTTATGGCCTGCCCTTGTATTATACCTGCACTACTATATACCCATAGCATCGTGGTCCCCACCAAAATCCCCTACCCTATTTAATGCCCGATCACGTCTCTCTCTCCCAGGGTTATAAACCGTTTCGGCTTTCCACTATACGCCACCAGTTTTTATTTACGACTGGGTTTATACACGTTTATATACCTATATACCTGCGCGTACCATGACATTGGCATGCAGACCCACGCCGACATCCGTCTGTCTCGTATTTTATACATATATATATATATATATAGAGGTAACTTACCACCACTGCAGCAGACGCGCGCGCGATCTATGACGTAATTTTGACTTCCGTCCGAATATTCCCTTTTCGAACTGTGAACCTTAACGTATATATCTATGTGCTTATATATATATATATATTGGAGAAATTTGACTTTGTAATATGCGGTCGACTCTCTCTCTCGCATTAGCGGTCTATTTTGTTTTTGGGGGAAGAGGGGATATAGAAAAAGCAATATCGTACACACACTCATATGTATGCATGGGTTTACGCATTATCTAAATTGACCATCTGGGACTTAATGGCTTTCGTCGACGGCAACAGCTCACCAACTCGAGGGGGGGCGCTTCCAAAAATTACTGTGAATTTCGGAAAAACGCCGTGCTGCTGCCGCATATATATTCGTTAGATCCGCCACCAACCAAAACTACATTAACATAAACGTGCTAATAGGATGAATGTTCAAGAATGTAAGAGGAAAAATGAAAAAGTTATTCAGACCGTGTTGTACCATTAACGGGGGTTTTTATGCGTCATATCGCAGAGCCTACATCTCTCTCTCACTCTCTAAGTAAACAATCAACACATACTTTCTTCAATATAATAATAATCATCATCCTTTTACCATCTACGACCATCATCAGCAGCAGCAACGATCCCTCCACCTAATTGATCCCCAGGTAAACTTGTCAACGCGTCATTATATTCCTCTATAAAGGAGAATCACTACACAACGACGACCCCACCTCCTCTCTCTCTTTCCAAACAATGAACAGCCGCCCGCCGTCGACGAACCTCGTTCTCTTATTAACGAAGATATCGTCGCTGCTATATACGATATCGCTCATGGGCCTCTTTGTTGTCACGTAGATATATATATACAACTTTCCCTATGATATATATACGTCACATAGGCAACTATGCAAGCGCGCATAGGCTATTATAGGCCAATACACGCGTACCTTTACGTCACGCGGTGCACTTGCAGCAGCAGCAGCAATATTGTGTATACAAATCGTTCGTCGTTAGGGCACGTATTACTACGAAGGAATATAACCTTACGCTCTCTCTCTCTCTCTCTCTCTCGTTTTCCTGCTGTTTTCAGAGGGCATTATACGACGAGGAGACACGCACAGTGCGTATGCCGTATCTAACGACTCGACGCTCGTTCTGTCTTTTCCTTCCCGTATCCTATATACAACACGCGCGCCGCGCGTCCTTCCCCCTCTTGGCACATGGCTCTTCGTATTATCACAGATATACCTAGGGTATATATAAGCTATACACGTCGCGCGCTTTTTGTCTGTGTAGGAACGCTCGTTCGTCGCTTCTTGTCTCTCTTTTTTGTATATCGATCCACGCGTTATGTTGTGTAGTCGATTGTGCTTACGCTTTTCCGCTTTCATATATAGCTGATTTCTATTATACCACGCGCCGAGGGAACACCGATATGTATATAACTATATATGGGGAATTCTAGTTTATATTGTATATGATGCGGTAATGGTGGTGATGAAAAAATTTTTTTTTTCCTTTTTCAAGACAAATTGCTTTTTTTTTTGTCCTCTTCTTGAACTCTTGTATAGGCGGGGGGGATTATGGTACTTTCGAAATTACAAGATTGGCTTTTGTAAGGTGCGCGTAGTCGTCGTTAACAGTGCATTCAATGGGCCGTACGAAAGAGAGAGAGAGAGAGAGAGATAGAAGTGAAACATCAACTTCACGTGATCCTATCGTATGTAGCCGCCGCCGACGAGATGTGCATTAATATATGCAGGCTAATTGAGGTGAAAGTTTCGCCGTATGTGTATATATATGTATAATATATACATACACGCGCGTGCACGCGTAAAAAGTTTTATATGAATAAACTTATATAGTATAATATATGGATCTTCATTAGGATGCATCCGTGTAGTAGTAGGCTTTATATGTGTGCGTGTGTTCTGTGTAGGTTATTAACTAATACATTTTTCCGACTATCGCTAATATAACTGAGCACAGATTACGAGTCGTTGCGAGTAGTAGATTGACTCCTCGCGTGGAAAGTTGAATGTTAAAATTTACAACTTTGCTGTATTATAATTAACATTTACGCCGCAGTGAGTATCTATTTTATTAATCAGGTATTATCCGAAGGCGATCGTCAACAATAAAAAAAATTGTTATATCGATAATTAATTATGCTCTTTTCTAAATCAAACATATTTTATACCATAACAAAATATGATTAATTTTCTTTCCACAACCAAAAGCTCACTCAACACGCGCTCATTAGTTTCTCAAAAATTTCCACTATATACATTCTTCAATAACAACCATCGCACGCACATTATACTACACCTCGCGCATCGGAGCATCACGAAAAGGATCTTTTCTCTCTATACACCACGAGGAACGATCCTCGCGCGCATGCGCGTGCTCGTTCCAGCGTGTAAACCATGCATTTATTAAGACACGCGCGTATAGTTGCTTTCCATCGAGGAGGTCCGAGACCTCCTCGCATTCATGTACATTACGACGATATGCTGCTTTACTAGCTATATACACGTGCCCATCTTCTTTTCGTAATTGACGAAAACTCTCTCTCCGAATCGCGAGCGCGTTGTATATTAGCGATTTTCCATATATAGATAACAGCCTTATGTACTATCGCTTAATTGGATGGAAAATTGAAAATTGCAGCACGCAAAGTGTGTGTCGGTGGTTTTAGGAGAACAGGATTCTTCTTCATGTTTTTTTTAGAAAAACGATTAATATATACTAAGAGGAGGTTGATTGATGGCCGATCGCTGCTGTGTGTATGGTTTAAATGAAAAACGAAAGTTTGGCGCGTGCATATATATGCTAATGGAGTATATTATACGCTGCTGCTGCTGTCGATGTTCGTGAATCATGAGAAAGTGTACCAAAGATTAATTAACAAATTAACAACGAGTGACACTCAAAGGAATCGAAACGAAAAAGAAGAAGTAAAAGTCATTCTCTATTTTCTCCCAAAACAAAGACCGAACGAAACAGGAAACTCAGCCGCCCGGGACCACCCAATTATCAATCGAGCGTCCTTATAATTATCCTTCGGGAAGAAAACCCAAATATATATACATATACACGCTCGTATAGCTGCTCTTAGCATTGACCGATGGACTCGCGGGTGCCGAGGCCCCCTAGGGGGGTATATATACACACATATACATGTATACGCGTAACAACCGTACGGAGCTTCTTCTCTATATCTTATAAGAGCCGCCGGATAACCGCTATAATCAAGGTATAACCGCGTGCGCGCGCTGTAGGATACGTTGTTGTTATATAGAAGAGCAGGGATTATTTATCGGCGGCCGATCGTTATTGTCGCAATCAATATATCGTACTTACAACGATGTTGTCGGTGTATACGTATATGTATGTGTGTGTGGATCGGGTTGAGGAAAAGTTCAGAGAGAGAGAGGGAATAAGGAGGTTGGCTTGTTTATTGTTCCTCTTGTGTCGTAATTCCACGCGTATGTGTGAGAAGCAATCTGAGCTGGCGAGTGAGAGAGGAGATAATATATTTTTATTCAATTATGTAGTTTGCGCGGACAAAAGTGTATTTCGCGCCGCGTGAAATGTTGGTTTATCGCGCTCACGCGCGTATACGAGAGAGAGAGAGCGGGGCCGGTTGGTAGGATCGTAAATACCGAGGGAGAGAGAGAGAGAGAGGACTTAAGAGAACGAGGAGGAGGAGGAGGTGGAGGAGAGTGTATGAGCTGTGCGGGGCCGGTAGAATACCGTAATACTAATTTAAGAGGTTACATCACCTTGAACGCGCGTCGGGGAACAATCGTAATTTCGAGGATCTCCTTTTTTTCCTCTCTCTCCCTCTCTTTTACTCCTCAGCCAAGTATATGTAACTTGGTATAATACAGTAAAAATCTCCTTTTCTTTATTTATCGTTGATATGCGGCTGCGGCAGCGGCGGCGTCGTTTAAGATGCACAATATTCGAATCCTGGGGTATTAAGAGGCTGCTACCTCTTCTTCTTCGTTTTCTCTCTCTCTCTCGCTCTCGACTTACGATCCATTTGTCGGCTGTTATACCTGGAAGCTTTTAAAACACACCAATCCGCACGCAGGGGCTTATATGTGGTTTTTAACTGAACCTCGAAAAAAGAAGGAAATATATATCCCTACCTGTATAGCAGTATATATTATAAGCTTCTTCTCTCTCTTTGTCTTATACGAAAACTATATTTTTCTTTATATCGAAAAAGAAATGTCAAGGCGTTCGAAGAAACGGTAACGGTTCGTCATTCCACCACACGGGGGGGGAGAGCTGGAACGAGGTTGAAAATAGTATATATCGTTAATTGCAACACATTTATATAAGTGAAAGGATGATTCATTGTTAAGAAAATATACATATTATTATCTCGCAACGATGCGTGTGTATCTATATAAAAAATGTGCAAAGTTTAATCAGCATACACTGTATATACACACTTTTGTTTGTACATATATATAGCTTATACCTCGTTAACGCGGCAAGCACCTTGCCATAATCGCCACTCTCTCTCTCTCTCTCGCGTTAGAAAACACATTTAAATACATTGGTTATTAAAGCAGCCTTTAAACGTCGTGTGATCCGAAAGCGATTGGATAACGACCGAATTACACGTATATACATATATATATATATAATATCACCGCCTCGTTGCGATCTATATTTATCGCTCGACGCGGCGCTCGTTTCGGATGAAAGCAAAAGTCGCGCGCGCGCCGTGCTCGGCGAAAATTACAGGTCGCATAAAAATCAAGCGCCGTCGCACGACGACGCGTTTATAAATAGAATAATAATTGTAGTCGACACACTTATACATATATATCATTAATATATATGGCGCGAAAATTAAACACTTTCGACCTCGCGTGCGGTCATCAGTGTATATAGCGATATAAATCGCGTTTAACCGAAAGATATTGTATAATTGGTAACTCGTCTCCGCGCGTCAACAAGAAGTAAGTGTATCCATCTCTCGATATATATACATAGAAAATCCATCCGATCATGGATTATATTACCAGCACTCTCATAGCACTTGTCGTCAATGCACGCGTTGCGTATATTAATAGAATACAAAAAGCAACGACGACGACGACGACGACGAGTTAGCGCTTTATACTCCCACGCGTGAGTGAAGGTGCATACATATGCACACGCGTGAACGAATAATGCTGTTGCACTCTCACCGGCTGGCTAGCTGACCAGACGAGTTCGTTGTACGCCCACGATGCTCGGATGACTGAATGCATGAAGGTGCATCCTTTAAGTGCACCGTGTGTATGGATGAAAAGGGGTGGCCAATTAGGGGGGATCCCCTTTGGTTTGGTTAAATAGCTTAAGGGTGTGTAAAGGAATCGAAGAATGGTTTTAACTTTGAGGGAAAGAATGTTTTCGTTAACGATTGTAGAATATGTATAGAGAAAAATTTAACAGAACTTTTTATACGTTGTTTCTTGGAATAAATAAAGAAAGAAAAAAAAAGAAGAGATTATAGTAATAAAAGTTTTGTCATATTCGTTAACGTATCGCTTTATTAGTCAGTATACAATGATGAAGCTTTTACAACAACGAAATATTTTAATTCCACCACGTTGTAAGTGACAGCAGCTGCATCGATCGTATATACCCTGTGTATGTGTATGTGTGTGTATATATGCAAGGTACATACAAATTAACGTGTATATCAAGTCGTAAAAGGACGACATTGTTGGAAATTCAACTTTTCGTGGAACTGCTTCGATAAACACGGCTTATTCGTAGTTTACGTCGTTTGACTGCGCAGTTAAATTGAAGAAGAAAAGAAAAAAAGAAAAAGAAAAGTACTCTTACCTTGCAAGAATATTAATTCTTTGTAGACAATTTAGCCTTTTATATAGCATAAAAGGAACATCGAGAGGTAAAAAGCTTTAACCGTATATACATTTCGCGTAGTATTTTTTTTTTCAAGTCAACGCGAGCTACGGAAAATCATTAATGCATATCTTGCAAATTTCAAACCTCTGTTAATAGTCCAAGTTCTCTCTCTCTCACTCCATCGGATGGACGTACAGACGCGCGGTCGTCGTATATAATAAATGTGAGAGATTGTAAATTAACACCGCGACAGGTGACAACCAATAACGCGACACTTTTTTTCTTCCTCTCTCTCTCTCTCGCGGCATTGGTTATGCAGCTATGCGGTTTTTCCTCAAGTATCATTGATTCTTAATTAATAAGCCGAACGAGAGAGAAGCAAACTATATAATACGACGATGATGAAGGAACGATAAAAAAAAACACTCGTGTATAAGTGGGTTCCACACGTCGACGACTACGACAACTGGGTGGTATGATGGTATTCAGAGCAACACACGGGATTCCTTTCCTTTTCCGAAATAACTCGAATAACTTTGAGAAAAACGGATTTTCGGATAATAATCATTATACGCTGTTTTATATCATCGCGAATCATCAGTATATATTATACTTCGTAACGGAATTTTCTCTTAGCCAAAATGCTCGTTGTTTCTTATCCGACTCTAGAGAAATCAATACATAACGCATTCTTTACTATACCACATACACACACATACGCACACTGTGGATGATCATTCAAATTCCTCAGCGCGTTATGTATGTGTATAATACAACCCAGGTGCGAAGTGAAATTACTCCTGATTGATTGTAACGGTGAACCTCATGCGCCACCTTCTTCTTCAACCTCGCCAACGAACGCAAATATATATATATACGCGAGAATTTCACAAGATAATCAGTATAACGCAGCAGCAGTGGTGGTAGTAAGATAATGACCAGCACGCGTACACGGAGCGACCGATGGAAAGTGTATATAGATGCATGCGTGTATATGTGTATACTATACCTATGGACCTATCGATCGTAGATTACGCGAGTTTCCGTATTTCTCTCTATAATACATATATACTACGCGTGCGATTCTCTTCTATTATATACACATATACATACATAGGATACGCACAGTGACCAACACGTACTCGCCTCTCTCTCTCTATACTATATATACACGACAGCGACCGGCGGCAATGACCCGCGGCTGGCCTTGCGCGCGCGCGAACTTCTTTCATCTCGGTAGAGTAAACTCTCCTCTCTCTATATATATATATATACACACACACGCCTATATGCCTGAATATCTATATATATGTGTGTGTGTCCGTGCCGTCTTATATACCTCACGCTGTGTGTGTAGAGTGTGTGACTCGGCAATTGGACTTGCGGCTCTTGCGTCGGTCGATGACTCTCTCTCTCTCTCACGGCGGCGTGGTCTCGTCGGCTACTTCTCTCCCTCTCTGCAACGCGTTTTTCGGATTACTCGCGTCCGATTAACGTCAACCTTACTCCCTCCCTGTCAAGCGCGAAAAGGACTAAAGAGAGAGAGAGAGAGAGAACCTTACTTGCGACGAAAATCTTCACTTTACTCTCTCTCATGCCTGTCAGTCGCGTTTTCATCTCCTTCTTGCCGCGTTCTCCTCTTCTTCTTCTTCTCCACGCACATCGCCATCGCCTATACTTAGCACGACGCTCCCTTCGCCCGTTATATTGCTTCGTTTTCGTGCCTATAACACTTATATCTCTATATATACACATCCCTCTACGCTACTACTACTACTATTACTCTATACACACCACTCTATACGTCCGTCTAATTCACTTTTCTCGTATATATGAATCGCGATCTAATCGCCTGTACTTCGCAGAGACTATGATAGATAGCCAAGAAGTATGTGGTGTATATGCGAAAGGGGAAGCGACGGTATATAGTGGCGGTGTATAGCAGCGATTCCGATCGATGTGAATGTATGGGCTGTGTAGTATGTATGTGTGCGCCTCGCGTGTGCATGCCTGCTTGCCTGCCTTCTCTCTAGAGAGAGAGACAGAGAGAAAGAGGAAGGGAAGTCGCTGCTGTTGCTGCTGCTGCTGCCATTGTTTTTCTCCGTTTGAGCGAGGCAGCAGCCAGAGCCTCGCTGTGTATATATATCTATATGTGTGTTGCCTTCAACCGTATGGCTGAACGATGGGTATATAGTGTACTAATTTCATTACGTTGTAAAATGGCTTTTTCCTCTTTAATCGTATATATACGTTACTGTGTCTCCCCTCTGGTATATATATTACTTCGATTGATTGTCCTTTGCCAGATGCTCCATGTACACTGTTGTTGTGCATATAATATAAATAACCCGCAGTAAAAAGTAAAAATCATAAAAGAAAAAAAAGCATTACATTTACATAAATCTTTACAATAATGCCCAGCAGTCGTCGCCTTGGCTCCGAACCATCGCCTCACACGACAATAAACCGAGACAGACAGCAGATTTTTCCTTCCCACACTTATTTATATATATACCTATAGAACTGTACGCTCAAGTACAATAAGTCATCGGCCAGAAAATCAGCACCCAAGGCCGCTGTCGTTGCTCTGTCGTCAACCAACTGCGACCGCATACTTTTCCCTCTCAAATTTTCACTGATATTACACAAAGACTTAGTAGTAAAAAAAAACCACGCGAATAGCTCACATACACATACATAAAGCTACAATATATATACACACATAACGTAACTCGTTGCTATTTCTTCCCCTCGCCATATCATCATCATCATCATGATCATTGCGCGCTACTATATATACTACTATACCGCCGCACGCTGGTTCATTATATTCGGGAAATTGAAATTGGCAGTAGCATGAGCCGGAGAGCTGTCAGTCGTCTAATGCAACACAACGCGCGAGAGAGTATATAAGCGTGTATATATGTATCGCAAGTGAGCGTAATTCGCGACGCGAGGTCGTTGAAACCTTCAGCTCTATACGCGTACCCCGATGTGTATATATATATATATATATATATATATATACCAAATGCGTGTGGGTGAGAGAGAGAGAGAAAGAGGGCCGAAAGTATATAGAGACAATGGCCAGCAGCAGAAGCGCGCGGAGAGTCATTAACTCTTGTGCACTCTCTATCTCTCTCTCTCACTTGCTAGAGTATTATAACTCTGGGTCGCTTCTTCCTCGCGGCTGTAAGACACGACGATGACGACTACGACGACGACGACGACGCATGACTAGAGAATTTTAACGGCCTCTGTGCGCCTACCGCTCTTCTCTCTCTTTTTTTTTGTCTCTCTTTGACTCCTTGTCTTCCTCTTTCTCTCTCTCTCTCTCTCTCTCTCTCTCTCTCTTACGCCTCTTTCCAATCCATTTCACTATACACGGTGACTATACGATTGCAGCCGAAATGTATATAGCTGCCGGTTGTACAACATAGTATATATATATAGTAGCTTCTATCTAATTTTTTTTTCTATCGCGCCCAAATCGTTTTTCTTTCCGTTCCTCCTCTTATACTACCGATTTCTTTACGTCTCGCTTACGCACTCTATAATGCTTTCACCTTACCACATGTACACACATACATTATATATATACTTATATAAAGGCTATATGGGCATGTGGAAATTAATCGCATTTTCACTCTTAAAATTTCCGCTTTGATAAATCTCGCTTTTCTTTCGCCTTGCGAGTGCCCGCACACCATTATTGCGCACGCGCGCACGTCTATATACATATATATATATATATCTAATGCATAAGCGTTATCGGGTAGATCTCCACGCGCGCGAGCGCAAGGAACTTTTATATATATATATATATATACTCCCTCCTTATATACATGCACTTTCTTATATATATATACACATACGCGCGCGCGCGCGCATCCTTCGTAAACACACTTTCCATTACACACAACGGCGCGTAACGAAATTTCGCGCCCGTTTCGTAAGAAGGACATATACCTGTGTATGTACGCGTATATACGTCTTTTTTTTCTCTTATAATACTCTCGTTCGACACCGTCATTCGTGTATATACATATATATACAACTCCGCGCGCTAATTGATTTCTAGAGCGTCGCGGGCATCGAGTAGAAATTTTTCGGAAAGCCCGTATATTTTCCCTTTTTTCAATTTCTCTCCGCGCGATGTCTATTATACGCACGGTGTGTATATATATACACGCGCGCGCGTATTGTGCATCGATGCGGTTTCTATATAGCGGAGAGAAATTTCCGCTGGATAATATATATAGATAGATTTTCTCTGTATATATAAGGAAATTTAATCGATATGAAAAATCACTTTTCACTCCCCGCATATATAAATGTATTTCGAACAATATATAATAACTGTATATTGTATATAAACATATTAACCATGCGACATCTTCCCTCTTACTTCTAATTTGTCGGGTGCGGGCAAATTATACCACGGAAATCCGCGCGGTAAAACACTTTAGGATTAACAGTTGCACGAGAGCGCGAGCGAGTGAGACAAAAGAACAACAGGCGCTCGCGAAGAGAGCACAATTACGTTTGTTTTCCCGAAACTGTCCACAGCTCTCTCTCTTTCTCTGTGTGTGTATGTGTATACCTACCTCTTGGCCATTCATTACCCTAACCGTGCAAAAAACAAAAACGTTGTGCGGGAGGTTCTCTCTGTTTCTGCTATGCCCGTAATAACCGCGCAAAAAGTTCACGCTTTCCTTGCGCCACGCGCTCCGTGACTAATTGGCACACGCGTATACCGTATATGTGTATGTGTATACGTGCTCGTCTTCGTTCGTCTATTACAGACTATCATATTTCTCAGGTTTTTTTTTTCTCTTCTTTATATTACTATAATAGGACTGCGCTTAGTTTTTGGATTTCCATAGCAATCGCCCCGGGAGGTACCACTGCCTCTTTTTCCTACTGCTCTTTCCCTATGGGTTTGAAGTTTGCATCGTTGGAGTGCAACGAAGATTTAGAAAATATTTTTTATTTTTATTTTTATATGATAGATTTTGAATTTTCTCATGTGTCTAGCGTTTTATAGCATAACCCAACGTCAAAATAAAAATTTCACTGCGTATTGTGCAAATTTTTAACTGTTTCATTTATATGTGAGAAATTATTTCGTTGCGTCCCAACGTTGCAAACTTCAGACCCGTCTTTCCCTCTATCTTTATCCGTCTCAGTTCAAACGGAATGGCGAATAACGCCGAGTATACGTAGTATATATAGTGACTTCAATTACTCGTGGTGAAATTTTGATCGTGGTATGCGAGACTATATATATATATATATATATATATCTCTATACCACTCGCTCATTGCAATATATATCTGCGTGTTTGTACTAACCTTGACGCGAGTCTCGAGCATTCTCTCGTCTTCTTCGAGTGCTAATGTATATAACCAACAACGTGTATTCTCTCCGTGCTAAAGAATATATTTATATTTTCACGATAACGAGGAGTCGTTCAGAATAAACTTATATATACCGACTATACTTTCTTCCCTTCCATTTCACAGTGGGAGTTAATTTCTCTTATATATATATATACAACGAATGCGCGCCCTAAATGGATTATAAAACACCGACGCGACCGGCATTATCTTGATATACTTAAACGCTAAGAGCGACTTGTTAGATATATATACATATATACGTATCTTGAGAGATTTATCACAACGATTATTAATCACACGAGAGAGGCCACGCCACAGGCATTGTATACACGTTCTCTCTAAACCCCCTCGCATTAGGACACTTTTCACGGGTAATAACGCGGCTTTTATATAACCCTGCGGTCCGCGGAATTCCATCGCTTGATCGCTATATATATACTAAGCCAATATTCATCAAAATGCATATAAGCAGACACACATACAGCGGAGTTATTATACCGATAACGGCAGCTGACGGTTCACTGTTAGCTCTTTCAATCTTTTGGAGAATACTGCACTAACGCCCTACGCGTGCTATCAATCATACCGACGATGATGTATGAAGTTGATGACGCGCAAGTACGAGCTGAAAAAGAAATTTTCAATTGTCCAGCAGTGTATGTCCAACGAGACGTGCCCTTATACTTTATATACTTAATCTTTTAAATATATATGTACATAAACTCTGAACTCGGTCTCGTAGAGTTTATATTATACGGACTTTAACCCACTTAACTCTCTTCTCTCCCTCTTTCAATGAAGACAGTATATGAACAACGCGAAGTGCATGAATGAAAGTAGTCTCTCTCTCTCTCTCTCTCTCGCAAGATACCTCAAGTAGTATTCTATATACATAGGTACGCGTCCTTGCGAGTAAAAATCATCATCATCATCACGATAGCATGCGACTACTATTCTCCAACATACAGCAGCTTCGCTCGACTCTAGCGCCCGTGACGCTCGCTTACGTTTTTTTTTACTACTACTGCTGCTGCTACCCGGGCCCTGCTACGTTGTTGCCGTCGACGCTGTAGGTTTCATAACTCGCTCGCGTTGTCTTTTGTAACCCGAGACGCCGTGTCTAACAAACCGCGTTATATTATATTATAACCGAGAGCGCTCTCTGCGTCTGCGCCTCTGTCTCTATATATACTATACGTACACGTTTACGTTTATATACTTACGTATACACTTATATATGTAAGCTTATAGAAAGAGAGAGACACCGGCAGCCACGCGATACTTACCATACTTCAGTACCACAGCAGCAGCAGGAGTAATAGCGTATATAAGCGCAAGCGCGCAGGGCGTGACATTAATCATTCCACGCGGGGCTGACTCACGGCGTACGCTCGCGCATCGTAGTGTATAGCAACGTAGTATATGTACCTCTCCGTTCTTTCGCGTTTCGTCACTTTAGAGAGAGAGAGAGAGAATAGTTAAAGTAGTAGTAGCTGCCCTCGCTTTTTGTTTAACGGGCGTTAGGCAAACTTCTCCTCGCATGCACGGACGATTTATGGTGCAGTTTGTTGTTGTCGATTTCCGCGGATAATTTCGTAATCCGCAC
>JAWWEQ010046749.1:0-16455 GCA_035583055.1 Torymus tubicola | reverse complement strand
ATTAATCAAAATCGGTCAAAAATGCAGAAAATGCTAAAATCACCAACTTTGACCCTCTGCCACCAAAAAAATAGAAGCCAAAAAAAATCTGAAAAAATTCAGGGTAACATATGGGATGGTTACGAAGCGATTTAGGTGACTATAAAAGAAAAAAAAATTTTGACCTCTCGATTCACTTGAGAACTGCCTATATATATGCACACCCTTATACGTCGTATAGAAAGCTACGCTCGCGTCTTTTCCATTTCTCAGAGTATATATATATGTATAGGGGGACAGAACGATATATAGTGTATGTCCTTTTCGCAAGGAGATCACCAGGGCGGTTTCCTCGCGATATAGGAAGTGGGTATTAATTTGCTGGTAATTGATTTCGCCAAGCAGTGAGAGGAAGAGAACGCGAGGCAGGGTTTCCGGTGTCGGTTGAGGAAGTACGCGCTCACGGGTTTGGTTTGATTTAGGGAGAGGACGGTTATATGGCCGGTTGCAGTACGCTCGTATATGTACATATCCGCCAACGTGTGGATTGGGATTATTATTGGGTTATAGGAAAAATGATATAGTGAATTGAGTGATTGTTAGGGTAAGAATGATTTTTTGCTGTTTTTGTCGGGCACAAACTATACTTTGAAAGTTTATTGAATTAACGGGTGACTTGAGGGAATTAATTTTTCGCGAGACTGCGAAATTTGGAGTCTTTTTAT
Organism: Torymus tubicola; assembly: GCA_035583055.1. Classification (NCBI taxonomy): domain Eukaryota; kingdom Metazoa; phylum Arthropoda; class Insecta; order Hymenoptera; family Torymidae; genus Torymus; species Torymus tubicola. Next base: position 15,751 of record JAWWEQ010046749.1, on the reverse strand, counting down.
AATCGTGTATCAGTCACAAGATGAGGAGCTTTTGTAATTTGACATTTTAAAGGTCGACGCATTTAGTCACTTTAATGGTTAACAAGTCGTAATTCGAAGTCTATTTTTGGGATATACTTTATAGCAGAGCTGAAACACTCGTTCTGAAAGTTTTACACGTGAGAATGTAACTAATTCAATTTATCCGTAACCGAGTGCGCAGAAATCGAATTACATTGTGAATGATCGTTACAATCTATTTTCTTCTTTAGAACTGTACATTGTATATAGCACGTTTCCAATAACATTTTCATATTGCATTCTCCAAGAAAGTATTCTTATCTTCTCTCCGGTAAATAAAAAAAGGGGGAAAAAACCATATACCCTCCACATTCGAAATCCAAAAAGACCTTATCACAAACCCCTACGTATATTAACCCTCGCTTCGCTTCCATCGTGCATTACCGTCGTATCCTATATCTCCACGAGCACCTCCATTTCCCCACGAGATAACGCGAATTAGCGCGGAAGTCGTCAGCGCTATATACATATACATGCATGTACACATATCGCGTATATATAATAAACTCTCACCTCAGTCTGGAGCTTCTCGAGAGCGATGCGTCGGCGCTTGATCTCCTCTTGAAGCGCATGCACGTCTGCTTCGTATCGGCGCGTCTCCGCGCGTCTTCGTTCCGTCCACTCGCGCGCTGCTTGCTCATTTTCCTGCGAGCGAGGGAAGAGAAAAAAAAAATCTTGTAAGGTATATATGCGGGCAGTGTTATCGGAGGTTGTTGAAGTTGCGGTGATAATGGGATAGAGATGCTATTTTTCGCCAAAGAGAGAACGAAAGAATTGCTGATAAGAAGGCAGCCGGAAATTAAGAATTGTCACGAGTGATTGAAATTTTTCGGCGACTTGGTGTTTCGTGGTTATTGTTTTTGTCTTTGTAGGTTGCTGGAAGTGTCTTTTTTATATTTGGTATTGAACGCTGACGGGGTCGTTCGAGATAAAGAATGATGTAATTATATGAAGGTCGAGACGAGAACCAATGAGAAGAAGATGTAAGAGTTTATTGGTTGACGAGTCGAGATGAAATTGAATGATTATTTCTTATTTTTTAAAATGTGTCCTGGTGGGAAGGTATTGCACGGTTATAATCATTTATTAATGCAGATTTATAATTTACCCTGAAATATAAAATTTGAATATTAGGAAAATTTATGTGTAAGGTAAAAGAATGTATTAAAACGCGCCTTTAAAGAAACGACAGTTCGTATTAGTGACGGTACTTAACGACGAGGGGCTACTCACTTGAGAAACTGGTGTGGGAGTAATTGCAAAAGTGAATCGATTTCGTGATGATTTTAAATGATTTCAAGAATCACAATGAAATCAATTTAAATTGATTATATATAAAATTTTTACTTTTTTTAGTTACACTTTAAATACATATATAACATCCTATTCTAACGTTTCATAGTAAATAAATAATAAATAAATAAAGTGGACAATAGTTTTTTACTCTGTGATTACTCTGCAAATACCTTACAAAAACGAACAGAAAAAATTATAAAAGTAATCAAACATTGAGTACACTTGATAAAATTCGAATACCCGAGCTTTCATTCGCTTTTTTCAGAGTCCAGTAATACCCGGAAAGTCAATCAAACATCGGGCCTAGTGTGACAAATTGTTGAAGTATCCCTTTACGCCCCCTGTATCGAAAACTACTATTTTATAATTAAAATGAAAGTTATGGAATGACGATTCTTTTACTTTTATTATGTGTATGTTATATACTATAGAGGATCAATGTAAACTGAATAATTTATGTTTTGAGATCTTGAAACATACCCCAAAATTTGAACAAATCCGTAACCCGCAGGTAGTACAACAAATATCTGCTAGTACGCTCTACTCGTAGTTATTTGTCGTACATAGTATTTATATTTTTTAAACGTTTTAAACAAACAGCAGTCACCTATTGAGACTTTGCAACATTTTTTTGGCAAAATGAATACTTTTGTGTTTGTTTGTCACTTTAAAGTAACAAAAATGGCTTAAGAGCCAATTTATTACATTAATGTATACATATAAAAAGACGAAAGTACGCATTTCTAACTTTTTCTTTTACTTTTATGTATATATAAAAAAAAGAGACCAACATGTGAAACGAATATTTTGCCTTTTTGCAAGCAATGTCTGTAGAATGCCTACAATATCGTTTGTAGAAAATCGAAATGAATTTACGATTCAAAGGTTACAGGTGCTAGTAAAGAAAGTTTTGTTTTCTGCACATAATGTGATTAGCGATTCATAGTGATTTCAATGATTTCACATATATCAAATTGATTTCAACCTCCCATACTCAAGTGATTTCCACTGTGATTAGCCCCTCGCTTAACAAACAAAAAAAAAATAAAAAAAATTAAAAAAAAACATTGAACGTGTAATTGACGAAATCAAACGTATTTTACTGTTTCTTATAATGATAGATATTATTTCATTAATTTATTTTGAGTAATACATCTCTTTTTATAAATGAAAAATGATTGTATTTTAGAAGCTTCATAGTTAATATTGTTTTTTTTTCATCTCAAAAAAGTGTTCCACTTGAAAAGGTTTCATTAATTCACAGCTCCAATGCCACAATTGCTATTTTTTTTTAAACTCGTTACTCTACACAAATACGTAAACTACGGTCAAACAAAATCAAAGCCGGCAACACACATACACGCACCCACACGTCGACCAATAACATAAACGCGACCAGAAACTCATCATCACCACTACCCATTATATTCCATCAAACTCCAGGGGGTAAGTGCGACAGTTGCATTACCCCTGCAGGTTTCGATTCAATTAATTAACGAAGAGACGACCATTCGTGCTGCCGCTAGTTTATAAAGACTTGCCCCGGATGTAATTAGCACGTTATACATATATATACAACTAGACATAGGTATATATATATATATAGATACACGTGTGCACTCCGATTGCGGTCAATCGGGTCCGAAAGATTGCGATGCTTCTATCGACCTCTATATATATACGCACACACACACATGCCAATACGACATGGCTCCGATCGAATGAAAAAAAAAATTATATATATATATATATACGTATATACCTATACGTGAGAGTGGGGGCAGTTTGTCAGCTCAGCGTCGCGGCGGTCTTTTATGGTACGCGGTCGCGTATAGGTATCGCCTCATCGGCATCAGCAGCAGCAGCATCAGAGCTTTATGTATGTGTGTGTATATATATGTGGCTGTACAATGTCAGTGAGTTCTTTTTGTGCGCGCGAACCCGAGTTTCCATTGTTTCCGGTGGGCTTTTGTTTTAGCTCTGCGGCCGCGATTAAAAGCAGTTTTGCACTGATTCGCTCTTGTAATACCGTTTTTGTTGCCTGTGGGAAGGCTTTTTTTTTGGGGGGGGGGGAGGGGGCTTTTTATAGAGAAGTGCGCGTACATGTGAATAAATGTGTGTCTGTATGTGTGTCGAGACTGAAAATGATTTTACGGCGTGGGGGTGATTTTGATCGAATAGTCGTGGGTGTTGACGGAATAATGGGAGATGGTAAAAGTAACGTTTGTTTTGCGACACTTGTACAAAATGTATTAGTTAGAGGATATGAATCGCCGCTGTTGTTTTGTTTGTAAAAATGTACTTTTTGTGCTTTAACGTGTAACGAGTTCAGAGTTTTTCTGGTTAAACAACAAATAACTATATATGAAGGGTTAAATATATTTTTAAATAAAATTTAATGACAACTATAAAAATAAAACATTTTATTTTTATAGTTGTGTGGTATAATTTTCTGACTAATGCACTGTTTCTATTTTACAAATAAACTTGTACTTTTGTTTTGTGCTTGCTACTATACGTTATAATAATAACTACATATCGTATAAATTAGTTTAAAAATCTAAAACTAACTTTATACGATGTGTTATAATGCATCACAGTAGATCATTTTAATATACTCTCGGAACATTTATTATACATCTTAGAATATTGAAGAAGACGTAACATCGTGAAACTTTTGTGACATCACCTCGTTACGATATATACGACGGCTTTTGAAGAGCGATAAAAGAGTAACGCTCATAAAGAAAACTTTATCAGGCTGGAACTTTTGCAATTTGAGCTTATTGTTAAGAGTAGTAGCTACCAAGGTATTAAAAAACTGTTTGACCTCTTATCGATTTGAAGAATATGTGCGCGGTAAGAATCGAGAAATTTTGTAGTATTTCTGCGTATATATAAAAGGTAGAAAAAAAAGAAAATTACTCATTATGTTCCGATCGATCCACGGATTATCCGCAGAAAACGACGATTTAATAGTTAATCGCAGAGCGAATATGAGGGATTACCGCGTTCATATTCGGTTTATCGGAAAAGTATAAGTCCATGTAAAAAAAAGCATATACGATTTTATCTAAATAGGAAAGTAAAGTATAAACTGGCCCTGAATAATAAGTCGTTTACCATTTAAATAAACTATAGGCGTACGTATAAAGCAACTTTGAAGATAATTTTCGTCGTGTCCATATAGCAACGCAAGTATATTAACTGTGCGAAAATGTTCATGAACGAGCTCAAATGCTCGTGACCCCATACCTCGATACTCTGCCGTAAAAACAGCTCGACCCTGTCGGTGACTAAGCGCTCGTTGTCTTCGCGAAGTCTGCAGCGCTGTAGTTCTCTGGTCAGCTGCTCGCGTGACATGTTCGCCTTTAGACTCTGCTGCTCGCTACGTGAGTCCAGCCAGGCTTTTGCATACGACGATTCAGCCCGCGACTTTACTTCGAGTTTCTCCTTCTCGTTCTGTTGATCAAGGAGAAAAATAAAATTTGTTTGTTTTTTTATATAAATACAATTTAATGTTCTACAAATTAATGAACAAGGATGAAGAGTTTCGCTATATACTTTTGGTAGAATTCATTTGTGAATTGTGAATAATAAAATTTTATTATCTGATGCTGTAGAAGTACGATGATTTTTGGTATTTTCACGTAAAAGTATGTTATAGAAACGTGTAAACATTGATGAGTAAGAAACGTGGTAGTAAAGTCGGTATGATTATAGTAAAGTTATTTGGTAATGAAATTACGATACCACTTGAAATAAACGCAAGTTTTCCGTATAATTAGACCAGCTAGTAATAATGAAGAAGCAACTGATTCGGCAAAAAACTTGTTCTACGTTATCGTGATTTGCAAGTCACTGAGAAACTTTCAGTCTGTAATGAACCGGTGAAATTGATAACATTCCTTTATTTTTGTTCAACAGTATATTTACTTTTTTCGAATAAAACACTAAATTATCTATCGTAAACGAACCACTGAGTCAAAATAATCTTAGTTATACATAAGTTGAAGACTTTTGTACAAATGTAAGCAATTAGATTTATTCGTACGTGAAGGAATTTGCTGGAATTACTCGGAATGTATATACACAAAGATTTTAAAATTAGATGCATATCGCTCATTCAAATTGATTGATTTCATCTTCAGAACTCGGAACCCATTATACTATCAATCAGTGACATCATTTTAATTAATTGCATTTAAATGGTGTAATTGATAAATTGCATAATGTACAATGAATGCTGTGAGGATGAAATCGATCAATTGAAACGTGAATATATATCTATTTATCTCTTATTCTGAAATTACAATGCTTAAGTACAATTGCTGGAAAATCCAATGTAATTTATTTAAAACTATGACTATTTAGCATCAAATACTTTGAAAGTTATCGACTATACGATAAATACGATTTGTTTTGAAGAAACAAAAGATTTGACATATTTCTAAACTCGAATTGAAAACAATCGTAAAAGTTTATCACATTATAGTACCTCGTTATAATTACGTAAAAATTAATTATGAATATATAGCAGCTATTATACGTCATTGCAAATGTAACTGTAATATATGTATTTTGTACTCATACAGTCACTATTTTAACCAATACGTTAAATAAATCTTCAAACGCGCATTCTTTTCTTAATTCTAATCTCGAATCTCCCGCAGCCCCAAATCTTCAAAATCTCAGAAGAACGAAAAATCAAATCAAATCCATTTCTTCGAACACTGTATTATGTACCCGGCCTATTAACCGTGAGGTTCGCGCACTCGCGTAGTAGCATCCTCTAGAGACAGGTAAAAACCTCAGCGCGTACCTCTGCACAGTCATCTATACATTTATCGGAAAAGCATTCGGTACGCGGTTGGCCAGTCAAAAGAGAGAAAGAGAGAGAGAGAGAGAGAGAGAGAGAGAGACAAAGCGCCGGAGGCCGAGAGTCGAAAGGGATGTCTAACGCAAATCGACCCGGTAAATAAACAGCCTGTTTATACGTATAGAGAGGAACCTCGTCTTGGGATTTCCGGGTGGTTCTTTCGGGTTGTGTTTATGTGGATGTGGTGAGATTTCGGCGAATAAGAAGTAATTTTTGGTAGAGAGCAAGTTAGATAATATGGAAGTATTTTTGGTTAAGCTTTTGCATGTTATTTTCCATTTATAAAAAGTGCCTCCTTTTTGTTCATTCGAAATGACAATTTTTTACGTTTATTATCTCGCGCTGATAATGTTATTTGTATTGCATATCAGATTTTTAGGATTTAAAATTATTTCGAAACATTGTTAAATTTCACTGAAACAAACGAGTATATTTACAGTAATTTAAAGAATGCGCCAAACGGTCATCAAACATTTTTCAGATTGTGACCGATTCTACAAACAAAAAAAAATTCAGGAATTTTAAAATGCCGTTTCGAGTTCCTCTATTTGTATTTTGTAAAAATATTCAAGCACAATCGAATTTTTCGAATTATAGAGAAAGTGTTTGACGTGTTTGAAGGTAACAATTTACTCTGAAATTTACGAATCCCCATCTATAAAAAAACGTTTGAATTTTTTTTTATAAAATTCTGTAACGATATTGTTACGAAGCTTTTTTACAAACGTGAATCATACGCAATTTCAATAAATACATTGCTTAATTAATATATACACTTGTGCGATATTAGCTGAAGATATGCATTTTCGCCTAGTTCAATACTACACGCGTGAAACTTAATCGTTTATATAATTAAAAATTACGCCTATATCATCATGAGTATTATCTGCGTTCGTATAGCTATATACGATTGAATCATCCAAGATAGCGGCGATACACACAATCGTATGCCTACAAATATATACGCGCGTATACGTACAACAACTGTGTACATTATTATCAGTAGATGCATCGCTCGCGGACGCGTATAACAAAGTGCCTTACGTAAGTATATCTAACGCGTCAAGTTTCGTAAAAATATTTCACCTATAAAAGAGAAAATGAGTCGAGTCACACTCTATATATATATCGCGCGGTCTATATAGATACGGAGACGCGTTGACAAGGCAGGCATTCGTTGTTATAGTGTTGTGAGTAGTGAACGATCGTCTGCGCGGGCAAGACCAACGAATATAAACGCATATATAGTTGCGCGTCAACTTGGTTACGAGCGACGTCACTACCGTTAATAAACACTGAGGTAACCGTAGTTTATATTGTTTTTATATACACATATTTACGGAAAAAAAGTGCAAAACAGCCGATGAATTTGTACGAAATACGCGAGAAAATCCCAGTCGGTGTCGTGTATAGTGGTATTTAAGCATTGCGCACGGTGCATCGGTAAACAGAGTCGCGCGTGTGTATTGTGTAAAGTGCGAGAATGGAATGATTGACGAGTGATTAATGCCAATCATTATGTATTATCGTGTCGCTGATTAATGGACTTTTTATGTGTTGGTTTCTTTTTTCAGAATGGCTGTGCCTGCTGGTTATAGCATAGAGCTTGTTCAAGTGGTGAGTACACGTGTTTATTTTGTACTTTAAAAAATAATTAGACTCAGGATAAGGTAAATGGTATTAAGTATATAAAGGAGTATGATATTTTATATTTTTATGAATATCGCTAAAAGTTTCGTTTACGCACTTCCCGTGTTCTTTGAAATTAACAATTATTTTGTGAGAATATAAGTAAATCTTAAAATCTTAAAGGAAAACAGACTTGTCCTATCTGTTGCTGTGTGTACAGGAAAATAACGAGAGAATGGAGAGTGTTGCTCCGAAAGGTTGAATGCCATTGCTTATTAATAAATAAAGTAATTAATCTGCAGCTAAGTATTTTCTTGTAATTAAATAAACTGTTTACATAACCCATCCCACAATCTCAACAAATTTTATGTATATTTTGAATGACAACCACCATAAAATTCAAACAAAAGTATAAATGTGTTTTTTAATGATTTACGATTCAAATGTCAACATATATGTATGCGAAAAATCAGCGACCATTTGGTAAAATTTTCCTTCTCCTATTTACAAGTAAATGCTTTTAGAATAATTTTCGTTTAAAAATAGTACAATGAATCCTCTCGTTTAAAGCAAACATTATTATAGTACGCGTGGAAAAACATTTAGTCATGCAATACACTGAGAGCATTATCTTCATTGACAATCAGTCGTTGTTGGTGTTTTTGTTTTTCTGAAATGCAAAATATATTTTGTAAGTATAAGACTATTAAGTTACTTATATAAAAATATGATATAGCTTTTCAGGCATGGAGCTAGAACGCCTTCGAAAAAGGAAGCTCATCAAGCTATACCGTGTGTCGATCAATCATTCGTTGACAACTGCGGTGGTTACGATCAATTATCGAATGTAAGTAATTTTTTTTTTAATTTTAAAAAATATTTATTTTTTCTGATTGTGTTATGTATTAAAATAGTTTTGAAAACTTGATATATTTTCTATATATGTATACGAAATAAAAGCGAAAAGAAAAAAGATATAAATGCCAATATTCCATTGTGTATGTGTATAATAAAAAAATTGTATAGATGTGGAAATCAATGCTTTTATATAGAAATCGTTGTATGCTTCTTGATATATACATAAATATGAACAATTGATTCTTTGTAACACGAAATCTTTCAAAACATTTATACACACAACAGATTCATTGTTTTTAATTGTATAATCATTGTTTTTAAACCGAGATAAATCAATTTAAAGTGTTTTTTGAGATGTACATACGTCAAAGAAAAGAAAACTGTTAAAAACAAGAAAAATAATCAATTTTTAGTCATATACATATAGAGGTTTTTTAAACTTACGGACATTATGAACAGTATTTTAAATGAATTCACTTTTTTGGAAGTATATTATTGAATAAAGTATTATACTAATATTTGAAATGTAGGCGTGTTTGCAAAGGCGAAAATATAAGATTATCTAAATAACATCGGTCGTGCCTCATATATAAAAGTTCTATAATTCTCTCTTGCCTAATGTTACAATCTTCCTTTATAAATGGCAACGACATTATTAACACCGAGCATTCTATTGACCAGGTCGGTAAGCAACAAGCGTACAAACTTGGTCGAGTTCTACGCGAGCGCTACAACGACTTCCTCGGTATGTCCTATCATCCTCAGGACCTACACGCGCGTAGTAGTGACACCGATCGCACGAAGATGACTCTACAACTGGTCCTAGCTGGCCTCTATCCACCATCACCCGAGCAGACCTGGAACTCTGAACTCGCTTGGATGCCTATCCCAACATCCTACCTACCTGTCGATCTTGACTTTCTACTGAAAGGTTTTCACAAGCCGAAGTGAGTATGTATATGAGCTATTCCACTATATTTATTTCCCTTTTATGTTGACGAAAAAGTTAAAATTATTTATTTTTTAAGGCACACTCATCAGACAAACTTTTTCTTGTTCTTTAAACTATTCCGAACGCGAAAAATGATAAGAACAAGCTCGATTCAAGGGTATCATTTTTTGTTGACAGTTTTAAGTCAACTTAGAACTGAAAAAATTGATGGAAATTTCACGTTTTTCTTTGAGTAACGAAGCTCGAAAAAGGAATTTAATTTTGTGACACATCTACAGAACAAAGTTTTTCTTCTTCTTTAAGTCATTACGAATGTAAAAAAAAATATTTCCAAGACTGATTTGATGGTATATTTTATTGGCGCTACTTTTAAATCTTAAATATCCTCTATTCCGTTAAAAAATGATGTCTCTTCTATTGACTGTGACATTGCAAATATTTATGATACGAAAACGACCAAATAGATTATAAAAGTATAGACAGTAAGAGCTAAAATTTAAGCACAGATTCGTTAAGAAATATTAATTTTTCAGAAACTTACAAGCTGTCAAACATACTGTAAGAAAATGATTTAAAATTCGATGCATTTAATCGCTGAAAATGAAGACAAATTATAACCATTTTCTTACAGTATCTTTGATAGCTTGTATGTTCCTGAAAAATTAATATTTTTTAACGAATCTCAGCTTAAATTTTAGTTTTTACTATCTACTTTTATAATCTACTTTGGTCGTTTTCGTATCATAAATATTTGCAATGTGACAGTCAATAGAAGAGACATCATTTAACGGAGTAGAGCATATTTGAGATTTAAAAGTAGCACCAAAAAATGATACCCTTGAATCGGTCTTGGAAATATTTTTTTTTTACATTCGTAAAGGCTTAAAAAAGAAGAAAAACTTTGTTCCGTAGATGTGTCGCAAAATTAAATTCCTTATTTGAGCTTCGTTATTTAGAGAAAAATGTGAAATTTCCATCAATTTTTTCAGTTCTAAGTTGACTTAAAACTGTCAACAAAAATGATACCCTTGAATCGCTTATTCTTATCATTTTTCGCATTCGGAATAGTTCAAAGAACAAGAAAAAGTTTGTCGGATGAGTGTGCCTTAAAAAAAAAATTTTAATTTTTTCATCAACGTAAAAGGAAAATAAATAGTGGAATAGCTCATACAATATGTGAGGATAGGGGCACATCGGTTTTCGATGAATGGCCGGAATACTTTATTGGGGGGTTCGGATCGGAATTGGTTTTCGAGTGTTTTATTGAGATGAGCGCGAATGAGTTGTTGGAAAAATATACAGTTATTTGTGGTCTTTTATAGCTGGTTAAATATTGTTTGACTGTTTAAGCAATCAAACAGGTATAACAATAATTTGATATTTAGATGTGGGTAATATTATGTTAGTTTTATTTGAATTCTAATTAGTAAAGATGAAATGATAGTGTAAATGTATACATGGGTTTTAAGTATATTAAACATAAAAATCGTGCTATTGTTATACTTTGTTTTAAAATAAAACTTAATTTATATGTGCGACATATTCATTGATAAAATTAATAAATTATGTGTTCATTAGGTATCAACAACTTATAAAAGATGCATTTAAAACACATCCGTTATTCCATCAAGAACATTCTAGAACTGTGGAAACGTTTAATGAGTTTTTTAAAGAACAAGATATTAATTCCGTGGACAAGCGAGGATTTTTCTCAAGCATAGGAATATTTAATGTATTATCAACTCATGTAAAGTATTTTTATGCAAAACTTTAATTATAACATCCATCTATTACTTTAGTGATTAATTTTGGATTTATTTGTATTTTAGAAAGCATCAAATGCACGTCTTCCTGATTGGTTTACTGACGATTTCTATGAAATTTTAAAAAACCACTTTTGCAACTATTTAGATCTCATGTTAATTACAACTGAAATGGGAAAACTAGTCATTGGACCTCTGATAAAGCAATTTATCGATAATATGAATCTCAATGGCGAGGTGAAGAAACAGAGAAAAATTTATCTGTATAGTGGTCACGATATAAATATAGCTCCCTTCACAAGAGCTCATGGCATTAAGGATTTTAGATATCCAGATTATGCAAATGCTGTGATACTAGAAAAGTTAAGGAACTCCGAAAATCAAGTATTTGTTAGGGTACGTAAGAGAATTATATTATAATAAATGACTAATAATGTGTGAAACGTAACAACACCGGCATTTATAGAGATTTGTATGTAGTGTTATATCACGACTATTTAAATATAATGTTTTTCAGATGCTGGGTTGGACTGGAAAGGAGTTTATTACACTAAAGTTAGGAAACTTTGAGGAATTGTGTCCTATTGATGAATACTTAAAGATAATAGAGTATATTATTCCATCTGATGAAGAAATAGACCAAATGATAAGTGAAGTAAATATTGATCTTAAAAGAGCAATCACAACTGATTCAATATTTCGACCTAAACGAAAATTAATTTAAATATTTATTATCTTATTTTAATTTATTTTTTTATGTGAATTATGTATATATAATTAATGTTTTTTTATCTAAACTATAATTTAAATAAATTATTTTATTTATCATACAGTTTATTAAATTATTTATACGGAAACTTTGAGATAGTATTTATGAAATTGATATTAATACACAGCTTATAAAATCAATAAAATGATAAAATAGAAATGTTTTATTTACATATATCATGTGATATCGACGAGCCTGTAAAATGCACGTATAATGAGACAGATAAAGTTGAAAATTAAAGTTACAGTTTGATACTTCATTGCGGTCACTCGCATCTCACATTCAAGCATATGCAACTGTGTATAGTACACGTTTTCTTCACATTTTATGTTTATTAAAGTAGGTTGTTTTGCTAACGAGCTTATTTAATCGGCGCTTCATTGGGCTTCCAATATAAATTGCAAAATAATTTTGAGTCTAAATTAAATTCCCAGACCGAAAATTTGAATAATAATAATAAAAAAAGGTTTTGTTTTATTGTTATATCTACCATTTTTGTAAATTTAAATTCTGACAAGTTATATTCGAAAACTGTCCATTTTTTTGTTTTAGCTGTTTATCGCGACTGTGTTGGCAAGTATGTTTCGTAGCGAAAAATGATTTGAAAAATGTGTATTTTAATATTATTGATTTTTGAGATGTTACAATTTTCGCTCTCTAGTGAAAATACATATAAGACTTTCCTGCGAGAAGTAGTTGTGTCTAAGACGGTATTAATCTATGGATGGCGAAAATATAAAACTTGCTAACATGAAAAGCTCATACAATTTTTTAATTAGTTCTTGTTGGTCTTTAAAATATACTTCCATTTTCTTACTATCTCAACTGAGCTGGAAGCTAAAAGTTATGCAAATATAAAAAGAAAAGATTGCGCTCTTCCATAAAACTCTACAGCAATGTAACCATTATAACTCGCCTCTTTTGCAAATATCTCATAACACAATTTTCAATTCCGTTGCTATTATCTACGCAAACACTTACCCGTAGTCTCAGGAGCTCATTCTTCAGTTGTGCCTCCTTCTCGGCACGTTTTTTCCTTTCTGCTGCCACTTGTTGGCGCATCTCATCCAGTCGTAGCTGCATGTCACGCGCCTTCGCTAGCAATTCCTCTTCATCGCTTCGCCGGGCCAGTTTAAGCACGACTTCATCGATGAGGACGTCGAGGTGGCCTTCCCGAGCGAGCTGTCGCCGTGCTGCGTGTAGCAGCTCTTCTAGCCACAAACTGTAGGTATAAAGAATTGTCGTTAGATTAAGAGGGAAAATATTGTTATCTTCTGAAAGAGAATGATCGATGGATTTTTACAAGAGCGGATTTAATGATGGATTGTTTCTCAATGTTCGGAACGAATTGATAATTCTGCTCTGGATTGTGATGCAATGAAACAGGTACAAAGAATACATATATGTTTATACTCGAGAAGCTTTGTATACAAACTGTGCATTTAATAATGGAAAAATAAGTATAACTGATATATGAGATTACGAAGTTAATAGTGATACAGATGGCTTTGGTTTTCATATAGAGTGGGTATCGAAAATTAGAAAATTTATTTGTAGAAAGGTAATTTATTAGAAAGATTTTTAACCGAAAGCTTGTTGTTCCGACAAGAATGAAAACCGAAATTCACAATGACAAAAATTTATAAATACGAAAACAATTGAACGAAGGGTGAACCAATCGAAGGATCAAACTTTCGAAATATTTTAATTAGAATTTAGTTCATAGGTGTGTAAAGTAATAAATAGAAAATAGCTATTAAAAAGCCTTCCAACTTACGTGTCTTGTTGTAGCTTTTCAAATATTATCTCCTCATTCCCCATGTCAAAAGCAGCACGAGTGTTCATAACATCACGAGACTTTGTACTAAAACGGAAAATGAAAATTGTAATTGCAATCGTCATTAAAAGAAGTCAGTATGCTTTTTTCTATATCATTCTCATTATATTGTATGAATCATGTAACTTTCGTTAATAAAAGTTATTTCTACAAAACGTTTGCAATATTACCCGTTGTACGTTTAAAATTGAAAATTTATAATCTCTTAAGTGTATACATCAATCGAACTAATGCAGTATATTCAAATCATTGTAAAAATATTGCAATTAAAAACAAATATCAATTGTTTTTCATTTTGTTTTACACTTAAATAGACAGATTTGCTTTTTTTATCCAAGCTTTCAGGACATAAAAGATTTTTAATCGTCTACAGTTTCTTTAATTAAAGCAGTTTTTTTCTATTTCCGACAACTAAATTAAAAATCCAAAACAAACCTTATAACAATCTTCTCCCTACACATCGATCGTCATGTATATCTCCACACCCTCGCACATTCACCCTGTACTCACCGTCTTTCACATTTCTACAAAACAACGAGAACTCAATCTCAGCTTTACACATATATATACACGTAACACTCAAAAGCCGATCACTCAGCTGTTCTCTCCCGTCCAGCGGATGTTCTATACCTATACTCCCGTCGCTCGCATGAATTTGAGGAACTCGCTGATCGCTTATACGCCCGTATATATAGTATATATACTCGCCTCACTTCCGTAGGCACTGGTACAACAGCATGAGGCACGCGCTGGTAGTAGTCGATATCGGACGGGTATAAGCAGCGTACCGCTGGTGCACGCCGGTTCTTCAACGTGCACTGGTATACGGCCAATGCGTCGGTGCATTCCTCGAGCACTGATAGCGCGCCGGGCAGCGCCGTACCCGACAGCCTCGAAGGCATGATCGTCAAGGACAGCTAGAGAGAGAGAGAGAGAGAAGCAGGCCGATCCTTCCTTCCGGTAGATGATGGCTATATGCGATGCAGAGGTGGTGGGTTTAAGAGAACGGTTATATGCTGGGTTGGTTGATGGCTCGTGGTGATGTGTGTGTGGGTTCTTTAACAGCAGACCTTAGAGGGGTAAGGAAATCGTGTGGTCAGCAATTGAGAATGGTGAAGTGTGAACGAGGTTAATGTGTAGGAAAACGAAATTTTTATTTGGAATTAATATAAAGTGTACGGTAATTTTATTATATTCTAATGCAAATGAAATATATTCAATTAATTACGTGATAATAGATGATCGTGTAATCATTGTGATGTGTGTTCTAATTTTTCCGTTGAACTTTTAATATCAATGTTCCGTAAAACATTTTTATTGCATTTTTTGAAATTTTAATATTGCGTTGGAATTTAAAAGTGCTTTTCGATTTCCAAGTTTTCAATATCGCAAAGGAAGTTTTTAATGCGAAGGAGCTACTCAAAGTGGAAATCACTTGAGCAGGGTAGGTTGAAATCAATTTCATATATGTGAAATCATTGAAATCACTATGAATCGTTAATCACATTATATGCAGAAAACAAAACTTTCTTTACTAGCACCTGTAACCTTTGAATCGTAAATTCATTTCGATTTTCGACAAATGATATTGTAGGCATTCTACAGACATTGCTTGCAAAAGGACAAAATATTCGTTGCACATGTTGGTCTCTTTTTTTTTATATATACACAAAAGTAAAAGAAAAAGTTAGAAATCCGTACTTTCGTC
>JAWWEQ010046738.1:0-16465 GCA_035583055.1 Torymus tubicola | reverse complement strand
AAATAAATAAATAAATAAATAAATAAATAAATAAATAAATAAATAAATAAATAAATAAATAAATAAATAAATAAAGTTATTGCAATTAATATTAAACAGATTTAGATGATCTATATTTCCGTTAATATTCCGTTAAGTATAAATAGATTAAATGATAATCTGAGAACTTCTACTATATGAAGATGAACCGTAATAATTCCACAGTGACATGTGATACGAAATATTGCCTACATTTCTTCATTTTTGCATAATATGACAAGGAGCTGAAATCTAAATGTATTGAATTTCTCCATCACGTTATCAAATAATATTTCCGGCTACATTTTTTTTTCTTATTCTTTTTAGTATTTTTCTGCTTTCATAAATGTTTTCCATTTATTTTCCGCCAGTAGGTAAACACAATAACAAATGAATAAATCAATTTCCTATTTTTCAAATGCGAAACTCAGATTAAATTAAAAAATCAAATAATATGTATGGATTTATAAAGAAATTAAATTTATTTTATTTTATTCTTCTTCTTTCAGTAGAAAAGCATTTGCAAACGTTTTTAAAAGATTTAAGGTTGTTCTAGGTTACTCTGAAGTTAATTGTGTAAACTGCCCCAAAAAATTAAAAATCTGCTTTATTTTTATTATTTCAACATTGATAAATTTAAGTCTGGAATAATTAAAATAACTAAAGATAGTTTTTGTAAAAATTTGTTTTGTTAAAAATAAATAATATTTGATGTAAGTATACATATACATAACTTATGTTGTCGACTGCGAGAAAACGAATATTAATACTTTTAAGAATTAATATCTCAGAAGATCGCGTGGCTTGGTATACTCATTTTGTACTCGTCACAAAGCTTGAAATTTGTACTTTCTGTACCCCTTTTTCTGATTTCCTCTGCAACGTTTCTCGATATAAACGTAAAAGGTTTTTACTTAAAGAAGAATGATTCGCGGATCTCTATGTGTTAAAAGTACCATTTTCAGGAATTTTTTCTCGAAAATTAATGTGGCAACTGGGGTTGAAAAAAATATTAAAAAATTCGTTTTGATCTCAGGATTAACATATATTTTTTTGTTACTTGTACGCAGTGTTTACCATAACCATAGAACCACCTTAAGAATATAAAAAAGTCTTATATAGATGTAATTATACTAAAAGTAGCGATACATAAGTATAATACACATAAATGATCATATGAATGGTCCAGTTGCTGAACTATTAAATTTAAAAAAAAATATGAGAACGTTTTATCTTTATTGGTTTTCATCGTTCAAAATATAAGAATAAAGAAAAAATCCAAATAAAGAAATTCTTTTACAAAAAAGGGGGCGTTTTGGAGCATCACTGATGAGTCCACTCTGGTAACCTGGACGAAACACCCCTTTTTTGTAAAAGAACTTCATTATTTGTATATCCTTATATTTTAAAGGATTAAAACCAATAACATAGAACATTCTTTTATTTTTTTTCAAATTTAATAGTTCAGCAGCTCGACTCTTCACGATTGAAAAGCCTTCAAGAATCTAGAAACGCATAGTACAACTATAATAATCTAAGTCGTTCCAAACCCCTGAGTAAAAACCACAAACGCAGCCGCAACGCCTTCCGCACATGCACCTCCTCCTCGTTCTGTCTCACGCGCGTATATTAGAGGTATATTTACGAGTGAGTTGCTATGGCAAAAATTGTTCATTGCACACTCCTCCAACCGCTCTCCATATCAAAGTAAAAAGAGCTGATTCATCTTCGTGCTACGATCGATATAGAAACGATCTAAAAGTATTCCCGCACGACGAGGTTTGTTTGACTGCAGGAAGCAGATGTCGTATTTCGGCTCGTGTTTTTTCCACTCAGGTGAGTACGTATATATGCATGTGTATATGTTTGCGAGTGTAGTTGTTTGTAGGGTGTCAGGTTGCTGGTTCGACTCACGCCCGACTAGGCAGCCCCTCGCGCGCAGGTATAAAGATGGTATTTCAGACGTCGGGGTGCGAGCGTCCGCCCGACATAATCCTGCGTAGCACTGTAGGAGGGTGGGAGCTAGCATTAATTACTCAACTCCGTTGTCTCTCATTTTATTTGCGAGCTTTATTTTGGTTTCTCATATATATGTATACAGATTCTTGTTTTTCTTTTTTTACACTTTTGTTTAACTTTTAATTTTAATGGACATCATTGTCGCTACGTTTTGTCAACAACTTTTCTCCATCATTAAATTAACGTTCTAAGTGTACAATTGCTGGTTGAAATTGCTTATTTAATGTTTTCAATGCCCTGAAAAAAAAATTTTTCGTTAATTAATTTTTCTTAAATGAATACTTCATATGAAATATTCTAAAATCAAGGTTTTAGTGATATTTAATTATTTTAATATGAATTGTTGATATTAAAATTATTTATTAAAAATAATTTTGGTTATTTGTTTGTTTTTCTTCTTTTTAGAATTGAAAAGTATAAACTTAAACACATGATTGTAATAAAAGTTTTATAATAAAAGTTGTAAATAAATGATTTTTTTCTTTTACAAAACAAAAAGTACAATGTCAAATAAAGGAGTTCTTTCTAATTTTATTTATTTGTTTTAGAAAACTTTACTTTGTTGGTATTTACTCAATTTTCCAAATATAATTTTTTATTAAACGTACAAAGAAATCATAACCAATCAATATGTATATGTTATCAAAAAAATTATATGTATTGAGTTAATACACTGTTTCATGTTGAAAAGATAAATTTTTTCATTTAATAAAAAGTAATGATAAGTTTCAGTAGACGACAAGAAAGAAAGATGGCATGTACAATAACAGATATTTTGTATAATATAAAATAATATAAAAGATTATTACCGCAAGTATCATTTCGCTACCAGTAAGTCTCTTATCTCTTTCATTTAGATGACGCATCCAAATAGTTTCATGATCCTTTCTATAAGGCTATGTAAAATAATATAATCAGTAAATTTATTAAACTTTTGAAAATTTATTGGTTCTGTCATAAAAAGATAAAATTAAAGCTATTTTATTTTTTTCGTAGAGTGACTTGTTATGTAAAGAGAAGGTAATAGTTTTCAAATGTGTCGACAATACGGTTTTACTTTGTCTACACAACTAAGTAAACCTAACCTTAAAATGTTACGTAAAGTATTTTTCCTCACCTTTCCGTAGAATGCACTCGTAATATAATAACTTCCGACCTGATAGGAACTCATGAGAGCACCGATAATGAGCAAAGATGGTAAAGCTTCGTACCACATTTTGAAGAAAACAAAGAAACTTCTAAAAATGAACTGAACTCTAATTTGTGTTGATAATTTATTTTCTGTGCGAACGAAAATTTGCAGTAGACACTAGACAGACGATCAGCTGCCTGCGTACAGCGCGAGCTACGGCTACGGGCAGTCAACCAGTAGACAAGTGTTTTATCGAGTTGCGCATGCGCTTGATTCTCTTTTAGAACAAAGTAAAAAAGCGCGTTTTTTAAATATTAATAATTAATTTCTTTTAAATAAATGATTAAATACTCAATTCTAAAGAAAATTTTATCAGTCACTGACAATTTATAAAGCATAATTTGTAAATATTTAAGAGTGAAAAATAAGAATGAAAAATAATAAAATCTCTGGTTTTGTATTAGAAAATTATTTATTAATATTATTTCATAAAAAATCAATGAATGAATAATCTTGAGTTAGGTAATAATAATTTAAGGTAAATTCATTTGTAAATTGCGGTTTTTATTTAAAAAAAGTAATTTTGAAATTTCTGTTCATCATTGCTGACTTAATTGTGTAAAATATCAATGATTAATTTTAACGGAAACAAATATTTTCGGAAATCTTCGATGAGCTAAAATTTATTTTTAAAGCTAACTCAAACTTTTATCTACATGAACCAAGAGATATAATGCATTCTCTGGACGATTCATTAATAAATTTAATTGATTAATTATCACGACAGGCGATGTTCGCGTGCGAGAGAGTTAAAAAAACTTGGATAACGAATTGGTCCTGGATATCAGTAGCCACAGGATGTGCCGCAATCGTCGCGACAAAGATTACACTTTTATCAATGCGAGAAACCAACACGTTGCACTCTCCATGGGGTGGCAGGGAATAAATATGTATATATATAAGGGTACGTATAGTCGCTGGCCCAACCTAACCTTGCTCTCAACAGAAAAGATGCCTCGAACAGCTGTGCGTGACCGCGTGTTTACTCATTTGGGTCTTGGCATCGGAGGAGCCCACGTATACATATACTCGGTGTTTTTATGCATTCTACTTCTGTAATCTTGAAGAAAGTGTGTGTAACTGACGAATTCGCTCGTCTTATCAGCGTTCGCAAGGGAGTAAAAAAACGCTACATGTTGCCGGCAGCTCGTTTCACCGAAGGTCGCCCCCGAATTGCGGCGATAACAGCATCACGTAAAGGTATGAAGCTTGTTGCTTATGCACGCATCAGTCTGAGTCTGCAACTCTGCACGTAACACACTTATGCGCTGTAACACTGCCGTCGCTCTGACGTTCGGTTCACGGCGAGGGGTCGGTTCGACGGTCGTTTGCTAAGAACAAAGGCGTAGGAAACGCTTCCCGTTGGGATCGCGTATACATTTACGTAAATTCTATTGCAATTATATGAAATCACAGAAGTATTTTATAATTTGATAAGAGAATCATGCTGAAAACTTCCTATTTTATTTTTCAACCTCATATTGATAAATCGAGAGGTATTAAAAGTATGAGTGGATGATTTTGGATAATCAAGGTATTAAACTTAATGCTTTTCATTTGTTTATTATATAATTCATTAATCGTTTTATCTTACAAAATTCATTTTCAATATTAATAATGAATATTTTTACTATGTAAGTATGCATTATTATTTACCTGCTACACTGGAATGAATTAAATATTAAAATAAAATACACACCAATTGTAAGATTTTGCACAAAGTTCATTGCACCAAGTTATTGTATTTTTTAATTTAGCAAATTTTCAATTTAGATAAAAATATGATTATTTCATAAAAATAAAATTAATTTATGATAAGATGAAGTATTTTGTTATTTCCTATTATTAATACTAAATTTTAATTCTTGATTATAAATTGCTGAGGCAATATTGTGATAAAAATAAGAAATGCTACCTGAGCATATTAAGGATGATTAATTCAAAATAAAATCTTTTGTTTTAAAGAGAAATTATTTATTCATTGTGTGATATGAAAGATTTTGTAAATTGTTTATCCATTAAAGACACATTTAAGTTTATGATTGAAAATTTTAAATTATAAATTAAATTGCAACTTTTGTTTGTATAAAAATCAAGGTATTAAATTTTTTTTTTATTTATTCTTTAGATAATAAAATTAAAAAATTATTGTCATGTAATAAAAAATGATGGAAAATTCTTTTATCAAGTTATAATACTTGTATAAATATATATGTACCTATATATATATATATATATATATATATGTGTGTGTGTGTGTGTGTGTATATATATACACATATATTTTTTGTAAAAAAGTGATTAATGTAATTTTAAATCTCGGTTTGTTAAATAAGCCATCAACTTTGAGGAATAATCTTAAAAAGCCTCTGGTTATAATTAATGATATTTTTTTGGAAGATTTTCATTTCCCAACTGTCTGGAATTTGGCTTCCTCAAATAATATAGAATATATCCACAGAAGTTTTCATCAAAATGGTTAGTAAAATTTGTAATTTCAAACATTAATGTAGCTCTTGTAATAATTATCCACAGGGGTAAATGATTGAGTACTTTGTGGATTAAAAAATGACAAAACATAAGTATAGCTATTTAGTTTATTTAAAAAAATATTTTAATTGTATCCAGTTTAAATGAATGAATTTTTCAATGCGTTTTGAAAAATTATTTATTTAAACTAAAAAAATTTTTTTTTGATGTATACTAAAATTTATGACTTTAATTTTAATAAATAATACAATTTTTAATACTTACAGGCTAATTTAAGACAATTTCAAGTGCCAAAAATGTTTTTGAGATTATATTCTTTAATAGTACTTGGACTAGATCTCATATCCTTATCATTTGGAATTTGGTTTGCAACTATTGCATCAATTTATCGCACATTTAGACCACCAACTTTGAAAAGTGTTCATGGGGAAGTTGTAATGGTATTTTATTTAAAATTTATATTTGAAATAATTCAAATAAAAATTGGTAAGATAGAAGTTTAGTATTATATTTGGTTATTTTTTACTTATATGATTCTAGGTTGTTGGTGCTGGGAGAGGAGTTGGTAGAGAAATAGCTCTTCAACTTGCTCAATTAGGGGCCAATATAGCTTGTGTGGATGTGGATTTTGAAAGTTGTCAAGCTACTGTAAATAAAGTTTTACAATTATCTGGGAATGCAAAATGTTACACATGCGACGTAACAAGTGAAAGACAGGTAGCAGCTACAGTACAAGCTATTAATATAGAATTGGGACAAGTGACAATGTTACTACACTGTTGCGGAGTTCCAAGTCCTCGTGCCTTACAACAAGATCCAATAGAATTAAGAAAAACAATGGATCTTACTGTTCTTAGTCATTTTTGGGTATATATTGAATAATAAATTATTTCTTTGTAATTTAATAATTACCTTGCATTAAAATCATACATTTTTTCTTAATTAAATAAAAATTGTTTTTTTACTATTAAATTAAAATTACAAGATCTTTAATGAAAATATAATATTTTAGTTGCTGGAGTCAGTTCTTCCAGGAATGCAAAAAGCTGGAAAAGGTCATATAGTTGTATTATCATCAGTAGCTGGTCTATCTGGAGGAACAAGTCGAGGAAATCGTATTCCTCTATCAACGGCTCAATTTGCAGTTCAAGGTTTTGCAGAATCTGTACACAATGAAATGAGGCATTCTAATAGTAATATATTAATAAGTTTAGTACATGTATATCCATTTATTCTTGGAGCTGAAGTTGCCAAAGACATAAGATTTAGGTAAGTATTGAAAGTTATATTTTTTCGATATTTGAAATTATTTGATAAAATCTATATTGAAATACTATTATAGGATACCTAGTTATTTTGGCACAATGCAAGCAAGTGAAGCCGCAAGAAGAATTCTAGACGGCGTTCGCAGGAACTATGCCGAATTTAGTGTACCTGGATATCTATTATATTTAGGACACATTTTAAGGTAAATTAATCATTCTATTTTTTGGAGTAAGAAAAAAAAACAATATTTGAAATTTTATTATTTATTTAGTTTCTTGTTATTGACATTTTAATACTTGTAGTATGTTTAAAAAATAATTTTACAAAATTACAATTTTTAAAAGTATTCTTTTTTGCAAGTTCAATATAACGGCTGTAATGTAATAAACATGTTTAATACGTAATTCTTTTTTCAGAATATTGCCGAAGAAAGCATCACTTATGTTACGAGATTTATTAGATACTGGTGTTGATTTTGCTTAACACTTGAATACAAAAATGACCTACGGCCAAATTTAAATTATAAGAAAGCCATATAGACGTTCAAATTTTTTATACTTATCAATACTCTATTTTTATAATAAATACCTAATAAAATGTTATGTCGTAATATCAACTCTTGACATGATTAAGATTATAAATTTCTCATATTTTAATGTTATTTATAGACTTATACAAATCGACATTTATACATTTCACTCTTAATCCATATTTTACAGGATTTACATGATACATTTTGAAAAGGATGGCTTTAAAAACTAATTGTATTAAAAAATATTTGAACATAAAATTATGTTCTTTTCATATAAAAAAAAAAATTCTTTAATTACATTGTTAACGAAAGAACTAAAATAAAATCATTTATAAATATAAAACTTTTAACAAAGCCATGTTTTCAAAGAATTGTTCAAAATATACTTTTCTTAAAAACTACAAAATCCATCATAAAAAGAAACTTTATTAATCTAATCCTGGTGGTGCTGGCTCTAAACTTTCGAGGTCAGCTGTGTCTTGTCGTTCGACTGGAAAATCACCAGGAGGCGCCTGTAGAATTCAAAACAATTGTAAACATATACAAATAAAATAGCTTTTATACTTTTAACTTATTATTAATACTTACAATATCAAAGTCATCATGCATTAAGATTGGTGGTTTTCCTTTTATTACATCCATGATCGATTGAGGTATATGCGCTTTCTGGAATATTAATATATTAAATTTTTTTAATATAACTGTGTATTAATATCATGGAAATCAAAACCAATACTAAATTATTGAATGACGCAAATGCCGTTTTTTAATTTTTTTATATATATGTAAACAAATTTACTGAAATATATCTTCACTTGATTGATGTTTTATCTTTCAATAGATTTTGAATTATTACTAGCGTAGTAAATACTAATGATTATTATTATGTGCAATAATAAAGATGGGTATAGATTTCATCTTTTTAATTTTATAATAAAAATTAAAATAATATAAAATTTATTGTTTACCTGATTATCAGCAAAGGATTCCACATGAGAGACGAGAGGTGATCGTAAATTTGGTGCTAGCTTTAGTGCTTCAAGGAGTTGTGGTGGAGGTAACTGTAGAATCACTGCGAAACTTTGCGGCTGCGTCCTTTCGCAACACTTGACAAATCCTTCCCAAATTTTAGGTTGTTTCCACACCTGCTTCATTATAAGACGCTGCAATATGTTCATGACGAAGCCGCTTAAGCGTGGATATATGGTTAAACTTTGTATCACAGTCCGCATTAATAATGTTGGCAGTGGATTCATGTCCATGAGTTGTTGCATTACCACTGCCACTGTTTCTTGAGTAAATACTTGTTTCTCCGCAAAGCATAGCGATGTAGCTGAAAATAATATTAAGAGTTCAGTAATAAAATCTATTTTATTATAAAAATATTGATTACATCTGTCACAAGAAAATTTACCTTTTATAACAGTTTTTAATTCAGCTTTGCTTGGTTCAATATTATGTAAGGCAATGAGAAGTTCGGCTGGAGTAACCGGCGATGTATGAGGTACACTACTATCATTGTTATGAGTTCCTAATAATCTGTTAAATACTTCTTTTACGACAATGGGATTTAGTTTGATAAGTTTTGGTAAAGCTGCGATTACTTCTTTTTTTGTCAAGCCATTGAGTACAGGTATAAGAAAACGAACATCTGAAACTCTTGTATGATACAGCTCTCGAACTTTGGCAACTAACTCTGTACTCGGAGGAGCTGAAAAAGTAACATCATTGTTTATTTACTAATAACGTTAGAAAATAAAGGAATAAAATATTTGTTAAAAACAGCAGAATACATACTTTTCTCCGTGAGTATATGAATGATCCTCGTGATGAGGGTCTCGGCGCCTTTAGGGCAAGCCTCGACAAGCTCGAGGAGTTGTGGACTGCCCATGCCGAGGCTGCGCACCGGGCTTTCAACGAGTCGCAGTACGATGCGCTTCACATCCGGGCTCATGGACGTGTAGACGCGTGCAAGCTCGTGGATGAGATCCTGGTGCTCCGTGAGCAAGGCTAAATAAAGGCTGAGGCAAGCGCGTGTCGTCGATTCGCTCCACCTGTCCTCGGTATTGGGTCTGCCACGATCCTTGCCGAACACTATCTCCGGTGGATTAGGCAGTCGGAGGAAGCCAAGGTACATGACAGCGTACTCTTCGATGAGTTTCGACAGCTCGGCCCTACCGTAAAGCTGTACGACCAACTGGATTGCGTTTTCATGGATCTAGAATGGAAGACGTCGTTTGAATATAAAATTATGTCATTTATCACACAAGACTATAGTAACTTATATAAAAAGAAGGAAAATGACCATACCTTTTCGTTTTCATGCCCAGTGTGGCACAGTAGCACGTTTAAGAATATTAACTGTTTGGTTGGTCTTCTGACCACCAGATCTTTGAGCAATTGCAGTGGCGCGAGTCCACGCGAATCTTCAGATGAAATCGCCTTAAGCGCCTCAACTGCATCCTCAGTGATGAGCGGCGCTTCTAGATACAAACGCGCAAGTAAACCATCACGATCCTTACCAGGTATTGCGTCGATTGCCGAAACGAGAGTGCAAAGCAAAAAGTTGTAGGCCTGGTGCGGCGCCTCCGTCCGCTTCGACAATATTGTCCGACGCTGAAAGCCCTGCAGCAGTGTGTACTCATCGTAAAGCCAACAAAGCGCCAGTTCAAGTCGTGTGCGCATATCTTCTGTAATGTGACGCAAAATGGAATCCTTTACATGTGGATTAGATGTTGCCGCGAGGATCGTCAAAATCTTCATTCTGTTGGTGGAAAAAAAAAAAAAAAAATTGAGTAAAATTTGAAAAAAAATCCTTGACTATTTGTAATTTAGGAGAAAGCTTAGTAATTTAAGAAAAATTAATTATGTACCTAATGTTAGCAACTCCTCCAAGAATAACGCTCTTTTCTGTTGCAAGCAGTCTATTAACAGCGGTAAGTAACATCTTATCTTTTGTTTCTTTGAGAAGTGGCTTTGTAACTTCAGAAAGTTTAAGCGATTTCAAACGACTTCTAGCTTTGGCCAACGATTTTTCGTGAGCCTCCAAGGAAGCTTTAGCTTGTTGTTCCTTTTCTCTATCCTTTTCTCGTTTCCTTTGACTTTTCACTTCAGCAACAGTAATAGTAGGATTCTTTATCAGATCCTCCATAACTATATCAACCTCTTTCGTATCACTCTTTGTTTTCTTTGCTTTAGCTTGTTTGATTTGTACTGCCAATAATTTTGAAATGACTTGTCTCTGTTTAGTAATATCAGTTGTAGCTGTAGGTTGATATTCTCTTTGAAAAATAGTAGTCATAGTATCTGGTACCCAAGCCTAAAAAAATATTATTTTTAAATTTATTAACATAATTTTTGGATTAAATTATAAAAAATACATCCTTACTACATAGACTTAGAATATAAAGCAAATTGATAAGACAATAAATTTTAACATAATTGATTTTTAATCTCTGATGCTTGATATTTTTATCATATTCAATTAGAAGAGTTATACCTTGTAATATGTGTATATGTTTTGTGTATACAAGTTTAAGGGTCAAACAATACAGGCTTTGAAACTAAATTAAATAAAGAAATACTTACCATACTATCCATTACTAATTCTGTAGCTATTTCAACACTTAGCCGTTCTGCTATAAAATTTTCAGAGAGTTCAATTATTTCTGGCAACTTTGGAGGAGGAACAGGTAGTGGCACTGGTTCAGGTTCTTCTACAGGTACAACAGGTTCAATTCTCATTTTTTTAGCAGCTACAGCTGCAGCTGCAGTTTCTTGTTGCCTTTTCTTTACTTTTCTAATTTCTTCGGGTTTTGGAAAATATTTTAGTATTTCATTTTCTTTGCATCCTAACTGAGTAAGCTGTCTCGCAATAGGTTGAGCATATTCTATACTTGCTGGATGCTTCAAAAGTCCAAACAATGTAAGCTTTAGTTGCTTTTGCACACTTGTCACTTGAGAATCGGATAACGTTGGTGGTAGATCACTTTGCAGTCTTTGCATGGCTTGTATAATATTGGGCATAAATTGTGGTCTCATTTTTGCTATGAGAGATAAAGATCCCATGCAAGTTATCAAATTAACGCTGCTTACGTGTGGTGATCCAAAAAATTTTATTAAAAGATCCATGACATGATTTGCTTCTTCTTCTAATTTTCTTCTTCTTGCTATTTTTAATGTTAGTGGTACATCTTCTAATGAAAAATCATCTGGTTTTTTTGGTGAATCTGGATCAGGGTATGTTTGAATTAAAACAACTCCTTCAAGAAATTTTAATGCCTGAGTTCGTATACTAAAAAAGATAAAATAATATTAAACATTTTATTTCTAACGTAAAACAATTTTAGTTTCTAGTTTTAATAGTACACTTACCCATCATTGTCACTATCTATCATGTTTATTATTTGAATCTTTAAATTACTAATTTGTGCCCAGGCATTTTCCATATCTGGAGTTACAATAGATGCACTGGCTGCCCATTTTAAAGTGGACTTGAAAATTTTCCCACTAGCTCTCAGAGCTCTTTTCGTTACTACAGGTGCAGGATCAGTAATTAATCTTAATAAAACCACAATGATTCTAGGAATAACGTCTGGCACTTTCTCTCTATAAAAATAAAAATAACATACATCATTTTTCACTGCTTTAATAAAAATAAACTTAAAGTTGAATAAAAAAAAATTTTTATCTTCTTACCCAGCGTCTTCAATAAAACCAACCACAGTTTTCCTAACTTCCGCATTTCTATCAACGGCAAATTGTAACATTTCTTCTAAATATGAATTTAATAAAAGCGGTTCCTTATTTAATAGAATTTCTTGTGCCTTGCACAAATTTTGTACTTTAAGGGTTTCATTTCCGCTAACTGAAGCTTCGTTGAGCCACTCCACGATCTAAAAGTGAAAATATTATTTAGTATAAATACACTAATCAAGTTACACATTTAAATGTACTTTCGTTAATATTATTGTTCATATACAGCAGTAACAAGAATGGGGTTAAGTAAAAACTTACCATGTCTCCGGAACTTTTTTCAGGCTCCACGCGTCTATGAATTCGAGGATCCATTTTAAAAAAATTATTTATACTATAGTTTTACTTAATACTAAAGTAGAAAAGACAATAGGAAAAATTGAAGGCCGCGAATTTCAGCGAATTCATTCGTTTGGCACTGTTATCAGGCTTGCCAGGTTATGTTATGCTTGCCCGAGTGCCTGCACTTAAGATACTTTATTAGCTCTCTCTGTCTCTGGCGTGACCGACCAGAACGGTGGTCGGTGCGGAATCAACTGACTCAAGTTCAACTGAGTCTCTGTCCTCTGACTGAGCGAGCGGCCGTGCCGGCGGCGTTCACTCGACGGCATCGACGCTCGCAGCGTGCGCTGTTCTCTTTTTTTTTTTATTCCTTATAGAGGTATCGGCTCCAGGCCATGTCCTCTGCTGCTCTCTCTCTCTCTCTTTTTTTTCCTTAATGAATTATTCCCAGGTCGGGCATGTACTCAAAATCCTATTAATGTTTATCCTCTATGTTCCACGAAAGATTTCGAAGACAAATGATGAGCATCCCAAACCACAACAATGTTATATTCATCCAAAAAAAGCGACTAATGATTATTTTCTCGTTGTGTTCGATAGGCGGCAAATCACGATCCTCTTTTCTGCAAAAATAGACTCAAGGAACAGGAACAAGGGAATAGGAACATAGTAGGGAACGATATTATACAGGTATATTTCACTACATTATAAAGCTTGTTAAAGATTTAATAAAAGATCATGGTTGAAAGATATAAAGCATAAATTTGTACCAGGGGTTACTTTAACTTTATTACATTAAAAAATAAGATCACTTCTCTGAGTAGAGTATGCAGGACAGTCCCATACCAAATGATCAAAGGTATGAAAACCCCCGCTACAATCGTATTCTTCCTCAACCATAAATCTCTTAGAGGCAAGATGTGCTTTAGCTTTGCTGTGACCACTACGCATTCTATTTACTAAGCATACTTGCCTTCTGCTGAGATCTCCCCCAAATGCAAACCATGGAGTAAAATTAAATTTTTTTGCATGTGAGACATACAATCTACCTTTTCTTTCGTCTCCATATAAAACGAAAAAATTTTGTAGATTATTTAACAAGTCCAGTTTTAATTTCGGCAGAAGGTCGATAGTAGGACAAAAATCATACATCTGATTATTGATTGTACACGCTTCCTTGGCTGCTTTATCTACAATTTCATTTCCTCTAATATTTGTATGACCTGGTATCCAAAAGAATTGAGTTTTAATATTTGCTTCAAAAATTCCTTCTTATGTTACAAATAAAAGGCGACATTTTTTAGTTTAGCCCATTTGACGCTAGAGCTTCCAAAGAGCTACGTGAATCCGAGAAGATAAGGACATTACCATAATGTGATTCTTTTGCAGCTTCAACTGCTTTCCAAATTGCAAAGAGTTCAGTAGATAAAATCGAATTTGCATCATTAATTTTGTACATCCTCGTAGTATTTTCATTAGAAAGAAAAATAGCACAACTTTTTTTTCCATCCTTAGAACATGAGCCATCGGTAAAAATGCATAAAACTCCGTCGTAATAAGAGCTAATGAGGGTTTCCAACTCATTATTGGGGTCTATGTTCTTATCTTTGAGATTCTGTCCCCAGTTAATGTTTATTATATCATTAATGAAAAGACTTTTATATGGGCATAAGAATGTGGGTCATTTAGGAAGTCTAAGTATAGATTGTCTGATGGCTCTAGTATCCACCCAAGCATTAAATAACACACCATATTTTGAGATCCTATGACTAGAATTAGATTTTTTACAAAATTAAAAAATGTATTGTAATTTAGGAGAAATTAAGCTATCCATGTTAGCAGTCCAAGATAAGATAAAACGCTTTGCTAAGTATAATCTTCTATTTCTCAGAGTTGGGATTCCTGCCAAATGGTGAAGAACATTTATGGGGGTAGTTTTTATACACCCAAGACATGATCTGAGAGCAGAGTTTTGAACTATATCTAGTTTTTTCAGATAAGATTATCTAGCACCAGCAAATAAGAAAGAGGCCCAGTCTGCCCTGGGTCTTACTAAAGTCTTGAAGAAAATCACAGCAATCGATGGATGGATGCCCCACTTATTTTTACAAAGATATGAAAGCATATTTGATCCTAGTTTCATGGATTCAATAGTTTTAAATTCTTTTGAATTTAGAATAGAATAAGAGTCATAACTAACCGATAGAGCTCCCTGTTTAATATTATCAGCCTCATGTCCAAGGAAAACATAGTGGCATTTATTAAAGGCTATCTTCAAATTCAAATCAAACAGAAAACCATTTACAGAGTCAATGGCTGTATTCAGTTTTTCCGTTATTACATTTGAATACGAATTTCTATCTAACAGTATAATATCATCAGCGAAACCCAACATTCTAACATCTTGAGGGAGAAACTTAATCAAATTGACGATATAAATGTTAAATAATAGCGGTGATAAAATGCATCCCTGAGGAAGACCTCTATTAGTTACAGAGCTTTTGAAGGCAGTGCCCTCAAAAAACCAAGTAATCTCTCTATTCATGATAAGGTTATAAACAAAATTTGTAATAGTCTGTGGGAAACCCAGATCTCTAAGGTTTTTTAGAAGTACCGCTAGGTTAACCTTGTCATAGGCACCTGCCAGATCTATACTCAAGACCCCTAGAAGCTCTTTTCTTTCCTTGGCAATCAAAGAATCCAAATGTAGAGCGGCTAAACAATCTGCACAAGATTTTCCTCTTCTAAAACCATTAAAATTATTGGGGAAAATACCTTTATTCTCACACCACTACATAATAACCTTATCATTAACACATCTTTCTAATGTTTTAAGAAGAGTCTGAGCTAAAGAAATCGGTCTGTAACTCTTATTCAATCCCTTCGAAATGAAGCATACTTTAAATTTCTTCCATTCCGAAAGGAATGCACCAGAAGACAAAATGTGATTAAAAAACTTCGTTAACCATAAAATCACACTATTAGGAAGGTTTTTCAGAATGGTATATGATATGCCATCTAGACCAGGGGCCGACTTCTTTTTACTCCTTTTGATCGCATTCATGACCTCTACAGGGGTTAAATCAGAGCTAAGCAATTCGTCATTATTTAAATTCCTAAAAGGAAATAAGTCATCACTATAACTATAAGAAGAAGCTATCTTTTCGAAAGCCTCCATAAGAGGTTTGTTATTGCTGGTGCTATTCATCTCCATTGAAGAGGGATTTGGCGAATAAAAACGATTTCTGAATTTCTTCGTAATGTGAAAATTAGCTAATAGAGGTCTGGACGGGTCCATACTTGAAACAATTTCTCTAAAATTATCCCTCTTTTTATTAATCAGATCCTTGGATGCTTTTTAGCAAATAATTTAAATTCTGTAAGGTTTTCTATCGAGGGGTTTGACTTAAATTTATTTAATAAAATCCTTCTTTTGTCCACTATCTCGGAACAGTCATTGTCCCACCATGGAGCGTCTGGAGGTTTTTTCTTTATTTAATTTTAAAATAAATATCTGGGGATGGCGTCTGAGACGTATCAACTAAGTGAGTCGTATCCTCCTTCCTGACCTTTCCCCCCTGCTTTAATAATAGCCTCATTAATGGCACTATAAAAACTGTCTAAGGAACTATTTACATTATTAAAATTGACATCTATAAATAAAGGATTTTCCGAAACATGAGATCTAAAAATACTTCAATTCACTCTTGTAAGTGAGAAGATGTTTTGTGGTTTAAGACGAAATCTATCAAAAATATTTAGTGACAAAGATAGAGGATAGTGGTCACTTCCAAAACCGTCTACACCAACAGAAAAACTTACTTGATCCAAAATATTAGAAGAACAAAAAGCAAGGTCAGGACAACTGGCTTTGATGGAGGTTCTAGTTGGACTTTTATCATTCAGAAGAA
>JAWWEQ010046727.1:0-16469 GCA_035583055.1 Torymus tubicola | reverse complement strand
GCGCCATCTCGCGTTCACGTACCGGAAGCTCTACGACTAACCACTATACGCGACGTCGGTACGGCTGGCCGTGACAATATATATATATATATATATATATATATATAAGTATATAATAATAATACGGCCGATTCTCTCTCATGTCACAGGTGAAAAATTTTTTCTTTTGCTAAAAAATTTTTTTTTTGCTAAAAATTTTTTTATACTTTATACTACATATTTTGAACTGCTATGAATTTTTTTAGTTTTTTTTTTACCTATAGTTTAGAAATATAAGAGGTCAAAAACTGAATTTTGATGATTTTTTGCATTTTTGACCGATTTTCATTAATTTGTAACTCCTCAAGGAAGCAGTTTTCGCGATAGACACAAGAATAGCTTTTTTTTTTGTAAAATTTTCTCAGTTTTTCAATAAGAATATTTCCAAAGCTGTATGTGTACACTGTCACTCACGTACCGCCAAATGAAACATTAAAATTCAGAATCCACCGAAAAATCCATGGAGATACTTTTATATTGTACGAATCATCTGCGTAAATCCCAGCATGGTCTTCGATCATTTTATAACCTAAAAAAATTCATTTAGTTTTTGATTTTTAAAAGGTCTTATACAGGTCTGTAAAAATTATAGTAATTCTACGAAAAATTACAAGAAAAAAAGTCTATGTAAGATATTTCGACATTTTGCTTCGTCAGTCGCTTAGGAAAATTACTCCCCGCCTATCTACATCCGCCGTGCAAGAATTCACAGCGCATCTGTAGGATACATTGTAATACGATAATTAAAATAATATAATCAATATAAATATTACAAAATTTCAAATAATACAATTATTATTTCTTTTCCTTAATTTCCTGGACTTACAGTTCAATATAGTCCCGTGAGTGGTGATGTAAAGAAACTTTAAGGAGCGGAAAGAGTTGGGGAGTGGCCTATGCAGCGTTTCAAAAAGCCTGGCTATGTTTACGTTCTCGAAAAATAGGCTTTCGTGTCGGTGAAGGACGACGATGTTCCAATAATACTCCTCTTCAAACTACCATTTCCTTGGAAAAGACTAACTGACAAGTACAAACTTGAAAATTTGTGGTTAGAACTTTGCTATCATGAACTATCATGGAATGATAATGATTATGATTATACTAAAATTGGAAAAATTCTTCCAAAAGTATTCAAAGATGCTAATAGAATTATCGATATCACTAAAATGGGTTATTCAGCTTTCGAATATCCGAGAACAGTACCTATATGTACAAATTACAATGGAGCATGTAAAACTATATATGAGCTATGCATAACGTAAAGCGTATTAAACAGTTTTACCGTAACGATTCTATTCTGGAGTGGGAAGACGTTATGGATTAGCAAAACATATCGTCTGACGAAGGAGAACATGGAAGGCAAGCCTGGTCATAATTTAAGGGTATAAGGAGGGGTTAATAGACAGGTAGAACTTCACAGGATAGGGAGCGAGGTAGGGCACGATAGGAATCCCCCTCCAAAAAATGTTCACCTTTATTTTATTCTGCTACATAGTATTATATACAATTGTATATATAACTTAATCTTAACTGCTACATAACTCATAATGATAAATATTATGCCTGAAAGCAGGCAGCACTGGACGTGGGGGACATTCTTAGAACGAGTTCTAATTCCTTACTGCGACGCTGGTGTTAAAAACCCTGTGTGTTATGGCACCTACTACTAGGACTCTGGTGGCGATAACGACGAGATCCCGGCGGTTGATGGTGCTGCGCCTGAGAAGGTCAGAGTTTCCATGATCCGCAAGTTCCTACCAATGTAAGTGAGGATGGAACTTTGGCGAGCAATCCGCATGCTGCCCCCACACTCACGGCACGGCATGGTTGTTAGTTTCCGACAATACGCATCTCGCTTGGCAGCTCCGAACCTCGTGTTTCCCCGTAGTGGTTCTGGCTCTAGTAGGAAGGGCACCGATGCTTACATTATGGCAGTTGATACAATCTCTGCCAATAAGAAGTGCGGTTCCGTCCGTTGCCCATTGTTTTGGTTGGCAACTTGAACGGAGTGCATGAGCGCCCGTCCTCTATCAAGCTATGGAGAGAGTGGCCCACCGCTTCTTGCAGCTCTCTTCGTCCTCGATGATGGTGTTTCTATTGGTAAGTCGCTTATTACATTGTAGAACTTCCTTGGCCAGGAAGAATCGGTGATGTTAGTTACATCTCTACCCGGTACGAGGACGAGAAGGCCGTTGCGTCGGTGGAGGGTCGTTCGCCAGCGTCCGGATGCAATACCGAGACCCCCTTCGCCAATAAGAGCGTGGAAGTAACCCACTGGGGCGTCGTTTGGCAGAGCTAACCACTGTCTCATGGTAGCTCTCACCATTATGTCCATTCGCTGAAGTTCGCTGATGGTAATACTCCCTAGAGCTACATGATAATAAGGTATTAGGTACATATAATAAGTGATTGTACCGGTTGACCCTGAATGGTGAAGGTGGCTCTGGCTTCGACCTCAGTCTTCCTTCTATTGGAATCGCCAAAGATGGTGAGCATGTGCGATTTGGTGTTATTCAACATCAGACCGCGGTTCTTGAGGTAACTGGCCGTGGTCGATAAGGTGTTGAAGACCTGTTGATGAGTCGACGAGTAAGACCAGGTCGTCCGTGAAGGCCATGGCGTGGATGGTGGAGTTGTTGAAGATGGCGCCACATTCTTTCGGGAGGGAGCGGAGAAGATGGTCCATTATGATTTTGAATATGACCACCGAGAGCGGCACGCCCTGCTCACTCCTCTCGTGACTCGAAGTAGCCCAGATTCCCATCAGTTTCCTGATAGCGGGGTGGTACCACGCTTATAATAGTCTCGAAAATACGATATAATCTCGGGAGGAAGACTGGCTACTTCCATAACAGCCAAGAGGGTGGTGTTGTCAATAGTTTCAAAGGCCTTGGCGATGTACAACGAGCGAAAACTCGTGTACCGACTCCGAGGATGCACCCAGTGTGTTAATTGTGCGTTATTTTTTGTTCGGAAATTGTAGTTCTTTTGTCAGGAACAAGATAGTGAAATACGACTGCTATTATCTGAAAAGTAATTAAATTACCCCAATAGGAAAATTATGACGATTTGAAAAAATGACCTTTTGACCTTGAAAGTCAAGAGCAAAGTCGGAACATTATCGAAAAAGTTGTTTCAAACAGTTCACAAAACACGTAAATGGTCTTTTTTTCTACTACATCACCTTTCTTATAGCTCTTGGAACGAGGAATCTGAAAATGACAGTCAGAATTTAAATTTAATCAAAGGTCAATGGGGAAAGTAGCCGTATAGTTAGTACAAAAATCTTCGCTGTTTTGCCATCCATTTTAGATCAAACGAATATTTGTTATAGATGCTTTAAATTTTACTGTATTACGTAGCATAAAAACACATATAGCATAAAAACATTTACCTTATACGTTAACGATAGTTAACGAGTCGAAAAAAACTTGTTTAATGATGCAGATTCATAATGAATTTGTCGGTCAACAGAAAATAGTGTTAGATTTTCACATTTATCTATGCTAGGTGCAAAATAAAAAGGGGGGAGGGGTTGAAGTCGAAACATAACAATAACAACTTGTGCGGCGCTGGCTATTTAATTTTATGATAGAATACAGACTTTTATTAACAGGGATTGTGGAAATGCGGAGAAATTGGAGACCCCATCGGTACCCGTATATTTATTTCTAAGAGAAATTAAAAATTAACATATTTTGCTTCTTTAGATGTCAAATCATTAATTACTAACATTCCGTTAGAACATGTATGCAATGGAATCGATAAACGTGCATTCATGATCATGAAAAAATGATTGATTCCCGTAGATGAAATAAAAAACTGTATCAGTTTCTTATATGACAATACCTATTTTACTTTTATTAACAATGTTTACAAACAAATATACGGGACACCAATGCGGTCTCCAATTTCTCCGCTGCTTGCTGATATTGTGATAGATAATTTCGAGAAAACTTGTCTACGAACGTTGAATAATAATCATAATTGCGTACCAGTGTCTATTACAGATATGTTGACGACACTATCATATGCATAAAAAGAAAACATTTGGATCCGGTTCTAAACACGTTCAACTCATATTCTAATAGTTTACAATTTACTTATGAATTGGAAGTAAAAAATATGATTAGCTTTTTAGACATGACATTAATTAAAAATGGCAATAGAATTTTGAGAAACTAGTATGAAAAACCAACAGCTGCAAGTAGAATTATCAATTTTTCTTCGAAACATCCAATTTGGTAAAGAAGAAATATTGTTTATAACCTAACCTACCGTGCGATTTTACTTTCTGACAAATCTTTTCATCCAAAAATTAGAAAAAAACAAAAACTTGTTAACACTGAATGAATATCCTTCATCATTCATTGAATAAAATATCAAAACACGTAAACAATTTCTCAAATATAAATTAAAAACGAATTATAATAAGACTCAATCAAAACCCATATATCAAAAAGTGCCAAAAATACTGGTACCTTTCCCTATCAATTACGAATAAGTGTACGAAAAAGACATTTGGCAATTCTCCAATCTCTGTTAATAAAAGTCTGTATTCTATCATAAAATTAGATAAAGCTAAGCCGAAAAAATGGGATCAAACGGGTATAGTGTACACATTCGCGTGCAACAATTGTCTAGCAGCTTATATCGGAGAAACAAAACGGTCTTTAAAAACTAGAATCAACGAACATTGAAACAACAAAGATATTGAATCTGTCGTACGCGTTCACGAGAATAAGTTTAATCATGAATTTGACGGGTATGGCACGAAAATTATAGGTATTGAAAGTAATTAGAAAAAAAAGACTTATTTCTAAAATGATTCATATAAAATATATAAACAAGAAGGAGGATATTCATACATTCAGCCGTACTTATTTTCCTCTGTTTTTAAATAGCCAGCGCCATAGAAGTTATTATTGTTATGTTTCGACTTTAACCCCCCCCCTTTTTGTTTTGCGCCTAGCATAGATAAATATGAAAATCTAACACTATTTTCTGTTGACTGATAAATTCATTACTTGGCCAAATTAATTGGGTTAACGGATGTTAACCCACGTGAGCCAGAAATGCACTGAGCCAGAACTGCTATGAGCCAGAATCGGTATAGTTTATCTACTGTCATCTGCTTATAACAGATTCCAACACTTTAAATAACGCGCATAGTATGCTAAATGGTCTCAGATTTCCTACTTGCTGAGACGGACTGCGTTTAGGCAGCGAGTGAACTATAGCTTGCTTCCCCGAAGAGGAAAAAACCCCTGTTTGCAACGAATAGTCGAACATGTTGAGGAGAATAGAAATCAGTGTGGGTAGGCATTCTTTGACATAGCTAATTGGTATATTATCTGGTCCTTTTGCGTTATAATGGGAGGAGAAAATTGCTACTGTGAGTTCCTGTGGCGTGATATGTGAAAAGTAAAACTGAGAGTTCGGTGATATTCTAGCTGTAAGTCTACTGTCGCTTAAAAGAGCTGGGTTAGTATCTCCAGCAAAATATCTGTTCAGATCATTTACATCGGTAGGCAGGGCAAAGGATTTATGCGCTTGTACTCCTCTCGATCTTCTATTCGGTCGGTGCATCTAAACTTAGTCCACGCTCTATTACGAAACTTAAGGCTGTCTTATACCTATAAATTGGTCTTATACATATAAATAAATTGGGGAAAAAATCAATATTTTTTTTATTCGATTTTTCGATTCCATAAATTATGCTCAAATTGTAAAAAAGGTTTGGGAGACATACTTAAAAAATCCCCAAAGATACAAGCAAAAATGTGAATAAACTTCTATAGGAACGTGTCACCAGTTTTGACTGACTTTGGTTTTATCACGTTAATATAAGCCATATAAAGATGTAATTTACAGTCGGTTTTAAACTTAAAGAAAAAAAGTAATAGTGTGAAATATTAATTTTAAATTCATAAAAATAATTGTTTAATTAATTAAATTTTATTAATTTTTTAATTGAGTTTTAAAAAAAAAAAAGATTGCAAAAAAGCGTTCCTGCTACACGTTAAATTGATTTAATGTTTATATATTTCATACATGTAAACATAATCTAAAGACAAAATTTTAAATGCAACTCGCGAACTCAAATTGCACGCTCAGCTGGTAAGAAAGTATGAGAGACCCCGCTTTAGTCTTTAAGGCGCCATTTTCCATGCCCAGGATCGCTGCTTGAGAACTGAGAAGTCAATTGTCAGTGTTGCGAGCGTCGCACAGTGGGCTGAAACCATTAAAACGTGCATTTAATTCGCAATTTTCATTCAAATAACTTGAAAACTTTTTGGCGGGTATTTCTTGATATGCTTGATACTCCTAGTATGCCATAAAATGTTTTTTATGCTTATAAAAAAATAAATACCCGAAAACATTAAAAAAATCAATTTTCAAAAATTACTATTTTCAAAAATAAAAGAAAATAATTGATAAATCTTCCTAAAAGTTTTTCATCACCCTTAATAAATGAATATTGAGCAAGAAATCTTCGAAGAAATTCAAGAAATCGAAAAAGAGTTAGGAGAAGAAAGGTTTGAAGAAGAAGAATCTGAAGAGGATAAAGAAGATGATTATATACTATTATATTATTATACACAGTTACATATTATCATCATTATTATAAAAAGAAATTATTTTCGACAATATTTTGTTCGGTATATATCGTTTTAAAAAACAAAATTATAATTATATTTAGTGAAAAAAAATAATGTTTAGTTTATTAATTATTAATTCAATTATTTACTTTTAATTAAAATTAACAATTGAAAATTAATTAAAAAGTTGTTTCCGATAAAACCGATGAACAATAAAAAGAAAATTCCTCGTACTGGTAATTTATTTTTTATAAGCGTAAAAAACATTTTTTCAAATTTGTGGCATACCAGGAATATCAAGCGTATGAAGAAACACCCTCCAAAAAATTTTCAAGTTATTTGAATGAAAATTGCGAATTAAATGCGCATTTTAGTGGTTTCAGCCCACTGTGCGTCGGCTGCTTAGTGCGCCTACGTGTGCTTTCATTGCGAGTGCGTTTAGGGTTATATTTATTTCCATTCAGAAAAAATACATTCACTTAAGTAAAGTCACACGTTGTCTGCGCCTCAAACTTTAATTTCTTGGATATATTAGATAAGTAGAAATTTTCTAAATAAATATTATATTATATGAAAGAATAGATACTTTGTGAAGATTTTTTTCTCTCTGCACCATGTAAATATGAATTTTTCGTAAAGAAGCAAATAAAAAGAGCAACCCCAAGCCTTCGATTATAAAAAACACGTGTAATTCAGTTCCGTGGTGGAATAATAAGTCCGACAAAGTCAAACGGCTCAGTAAAGCTGCCTATAGAAAATACGAAAATACTTTTGATCTAGTCAGCCTAATCGAATATAAAATATGCAAGCTCTTGCAACTATAACCTTTAAAACAAGTAAAAATAAATATTATAAGTACTTCGTTGAATCAGTTATTTTTAGAACGGATCCAAAATATGTGTGAAATAAATGTAAGATTCCCAACAATAAATGGGTAAAAACTACATTTACACACACTCTAAAAAATTTACCTCGATGAGATAAAATTGAATTGGCTTTAGAAAAAATCAATCCTCCGTGGGTTACAACGAACACTACGTACCTATCAACTTTCAAAAAAATGGAATTTTTTGATACATTTTTCGATTTTTATGAATTTAATAGTGCCTTAAATTCTAAAAACTTGAAATCAACTCCAGGAATTGACGGAATAGATTATGAGATAATTCAAAATTTACCTATTAAATATCATTTGCTCTTGCTTCATATCTACAATGAAATGTACTCTACGAACGTATTTCCCGATAGCTGGAAAAAGACATATGTACATTAAATAAATAAACTCAATGGGAAGGGAATCAGACCCATAACTCTCACATCTTGTTTATGCAAACTATGTTGTGTATTCAACGAACCTTCTTACCACAAAGCATGGATGGATAATTTAATGAATTTAGCACTAAGTGTAAATGAGTCTCTAATAAAAAACAAATCATTGCTAGCTGCATTCCTCAATATGTGCTGTGCTTTTGACCATGTCAAGTGCGATATTTTGCTCGAAAAACTCGCGGAGATCGGTTGCTCCGATAGGTTAGTCAAATTCGGTAAATTCATTACGCACGAAAGATATATACTCACAGATATTACAGGAGATAACCTACGAAAGGTGAACAAAGGGGTACCTCAAGGAGGAATTGTGAGCCTGCTGCTTTATATTATATACGTCAAAAAGTATTCAAGTGTCGCAGTTTGTCAACGATATAGCAATGCACGCGAACTATTCAACACCCAAAAAATGCCGAAATACCATTGAAAAACCGGTAAATGTTTTAAATGAAACTTCTCTGATATAGAATTAAACTTAGCTCCACAAAAAACAATCATATGTTCGATCAATTATCGACTATGAAAGCTTTAATTATTTCCCGACACAGAAAAGCAGCGGGTTGTATTAATAGCGGCTCTAGGCTATCGCATTACTACTCCGAAAAATGTTATGCTTGCCGAATGTAAGCTAGCACTAATTGAAGAACAAACCAAATTACTACGCAAACGCTTTCTCACAAAAGTTCTACACGAAAAAAGTTACTAACGCATAAAAACATTCGGAGATGCAACTTTATATTAAAAAGAAATAATAAACGATTTAAAAAAGGAAATAGAAGGAAAGAACAAATATTAAATCTATGCATTGATGAATTGTTAAACTCAAACTTAGAC
The DNA here is from genome assembly GCA_035583055.1 of Torymus tubicola. NCBI lineage: Eukaryota > Metazoa > Arthropoda > Insecta > Hymenoptera > Torymidae > Torymus > Torymus tubicola. The sequence continues at coordinate 7,668 of JAWWEQ010046727.1, read as the reverse complement.
ATATAATTTAGCTTGTACGATATACATTCTTACGATTACAAAACTTTTAGCACAAAGTTACCAATTAACACAAAATTCGAAAAAATGTTTTAAAAAGTTAAATATCCGAATATAGTTTATTCAATCAATTTTTGCAAAATGAAAATGCTACAGCTGTTTATACTGACGGAAGCAAAGCTAAAAATTTAGAGTCTTTGGGAGTAGCATGTATCTGCCCAAAATTAAATATAAATATTGGAAAAGTTATCAATAGAGCGGGCTCAGCATATACAGCTGAATGCATATATTGACCCATATACTATCAAATGCCCTCGACTTAGTTCTAAAAAACCCACAACCAAAATATGTAATATTATCTGATTAACTGAGCGCTCTTCAAAACCTACAATCCCTTAATCATACGGCCAAAATGAATCCTTATATTCTTGAAATTAAGCAAAAATATAATATGTACCTCTCAAATAATGTTAATTCATCTATAAGATTCTACTGGATTCCATCGCATATTGGCATTATAGATAACGAAGCAGGAGATTAATTAGCCAAAAAGTACACTAATGACTCTCAAACCTGTTCAGTGTTGATACCTTATACAGACTATTATGAACAGTATAAAAAACATGCAAAAAGATAAACGAACTTTTTGTTGTAAAGCAGGCTTGGCAAAAGGAAAAAAAATACTTCAAACTGTATTATTCAAGAAAACCCAAGTCTTGGTATCATAATGTATACCTACCCCGGCGTACCTTTATAACCATTAACAGATGTAGAGCGAATCATGATAATCTGGTAGCATCGCTAACAAGAATTCAAATTATAGATAATGCAAGTCTAATTGAAAAACGAAATGTCAAAGCTTGTGAATGTGTATGTACTTTTCTAGATAAATGCAATTTCTACATATAGAAAATAAGTTAAATCATTGTAAATAATAATGTAATCTAAACCCAATGTAAACTTTGTATATATTAGCACACTTCGTGCAGCTGTATAAGTTTCATATAAGTGAGACTTGGAAAAGCTTAAATAAAAAATAGAAAAAATCACTATCTATTTCACTACCTTGGACTTGGCGCAGGGATTCCACCAAATACCATTGCATAAGGACTCAATACAAAAAGCAGCCTTTACCGTTAAAAACGGCCACTACGAATACGTTTGTACGCCGTTTGGTCTAAAAAAACACACCAGTCTCATAGTGACATTCCAACGAATGATGGATACGGTTTTAAGAAAATACTTGCACAAATTCTGTTTTGTCTACATGGATGACATCGTAGTATTTTAAAAATAATTACAAGAACACTTGCAACATTTGAAACTCAAATTTGAAGAACTTAGAAATTATAGTCTGAAAATTCAATTTGATAAAAGCGAGTTTTTAAGAAAAGAAGTACCATTTTTGGGACACATTATAACACCAAAAGGAATTAAGCCAAATCCTGGAAAAATTGACGCTATACTCGGTCCAAAAAACATTAACAGAAGTAAGATCATTTTTAACACTTACAGGGTTTTAAGCCACTTACAAAGGTGCTTATCAAGAATGAAAAATTAGGTTACCAAGATGAAAAGTATTTAGAAGCATTCAACAAATTAAAAGAACTAATTGTTAAGGCACCTGTATTAATATATCCCGATTTTTCAAAAAAATTGTTATTTCTTCGGACGCTTCAAATGTTGGTATTGGAGCTCAATTAAATCAGGACACATATCTTGTATCATGCTTTTCTAGAACTCTGAATTCTGCTGAATAAAATTACTCCACGATTGAACAGGAGTTGTTTGCGATTGTAGAATCATGCCGACATTTTCGACCCTATGTATATGGCAAAAAATTCACTATTGAAATAGACCATTAATCGCTCACTTAGCTCTGGTCATTAAAAACACCTAATTCTCGACTAATCCGCTGGAGAATTAAATTGGAAGAATATGACTGAGAAATAAAATACAAGAAGGGCAAAGAAAATAGCGTAGCGGATGCATTAAGTCGTTTAGAAATCAATACTCACGAGAAAGAAGACTCGCTTTCTATAATCGTCCAGGCATCTGATGTTGCATCTCGTGCAGCTGAAGAAGTAGACGAAGATGACGATATGGCAACCGTCCACACCTCTGATCAAGACCCAGTCTTCTCTTACCTATAACAGAGAAAAACATACATGCATTCAATTACAGCATAATACTGAAATCTGGAAATGATAATGACTTAAAAATTAATAAAGATAAACAAATTTTATACACTTAATGTGGATAGAATTATTCAAAATTACATAAATAAATGCTAATTGTATTTGGAGCATAAATATGAGAGAAGACCTTAAGAAACAGAAAATTGTGGTCATATCATTGCCAACAGACCATTACAACATATACATATAGATACTTTTCATATTAATAAACAAAAATTTCTTACAATCATATGTTCTCAAAGTATGCTCAGGCTTACCATTTGCCGGATGGCAACGCAACAACCATGTTAGGCAAACTTCGACATTTCGCCTCTCACCACAAAATTACATCTGACAACGAAAGCGAGTTTAAGTCTACAGTATTTAAGAAATTTTGCAGAATTCTACAGAATTTAAGAAACACAAAATTGAATATCACCAAACTACGATCAACAGACACACATCAAATTAGCCAATCGACAGATTGCATTCTACTTTAAGAGAGAAGTTAAGTATTTTGATAAATCAGGATCCTAAAGAATCAGTTAAAACCTATATGACTACAGCCGTCTTAATATATAATCAAAGCATTCACTCTTAGACAAATTTTGCACCATTTACTCTTTTATATGGACCGTACGAGGAACAACGCAAACACGTCATCGAACCGGCGACAGACACAATAGAGAAATACAATGAAATCAGAAAAAATGAAATTTTACCTTTTTACGACGAATTATACAAGAAATAGAAAGAAAACCAAAAATAACCTGATAATTCCGATAAAATGCTAGAAAATAAAGAGACTTACATTGAAACCCATCAACAGCAACGAAATAAAACAGCAATCCGTTATCAAAAATTACTTATACAAAAACGAAAAAGTCCCGCATTCGAATGTTATATTCATCGACAACCACGCCGTTACAACCTAAGAAGTGCAAAAAGACTAACTAGGAGAGGTCACGGCCTCCAGATCACGGATTTTGCTCAAACTTTGAGGTATATTTTTAGATGCTAAAATATGAAGAATGCTAGAATATTAGACACTAATACTTTGATAAACTTGAGTTATCGACACGTTTAGCTGTATTTGAAAGAAATACTGAAAAAAATACTCTGTTTTATTTGTTTATTGGTTAAGCTAGAAAATCCTTATATATAATTGTAAAAGAAGAAAATAAAACTAGAGATTACAAGTGTTCCGTTGCTTTTTTCAGAATTAAAAAATATTAATAAATATATAAATATTAATAAATATTAATAAAATAAATATATCAAAAGTTATCAAAGTTCAAAGTTAAGTAACAAAAATTGATAAATTGACAGGCTTTAACTTTAGACCTATTTTAATGCATTTGCGGTACTTAATTTTAAACTTTCATAACTTTTGACATATTTAATATTTTTTAATTCTGAAAAAAGCAACGCAAAACTTGTAATCTCTAGTTTTATTTTATTTTTCACTATTAAATATAAGGATTATCTGGCTTAACCAATAAACAAATAAAACAGAGCATTTTTGTCAGTATTTCTTTCAAATACAGCTAAACCTGACGATAACTCAAGTTTATCAAAGCGTTAGGGTCTAATATTCTAGCATTCTTCATATTTTAGCATCTAAAAACATACCACAAAGTTTGAGCAAAATCCGTGATCCGGAGGCCGTGACCTCTCCTAGTAAGAAAAAATTTTTGTTTTGAGAAAGATAAAGGTAGCACTAATTCTGGCACTCTCGATTCTGCTCGTAAAGAGTAACAAAATAGATCCGAATTCGATGTACTACGATTATCACCAAGAAATCGGAAAAATAATTGAACAATATCATTATTTACCCTTCAACATTGACATTACAACTCTCTTGAATACCTTCAAACACATAGCTGGCGCATACAACATACTATCTGATCATTGAGAATTAAAATAATCAAATATATTACAACAAGCCAAGATTTTACGTGACGAAATAAGTCAAAATTTGCAAGAGATAATACCATCGATTAGTAGAATAAAGAGAGGCCTCATAAATGGATTTGACACAGTAATCAAGTACATTTTTAGTAATCCAGACGCTATTGAACTGGACAAAATAAACCATTATTTAAATGCTCTCGAAATTCATCAACGATAATCAATAAAAACTTAAAGGACTTGTGGAAAGTCGTAAACAATCAAATCTCGCAGTCTAATCTGTTTGAAGCGATTATTATATTTATAATTCAATAACAATCTTGCTAGACTTACTTGGTAAAATTAAAACGTCATTTATATTTACCGAACAATTATTTGATTTAGAAATTTTGTCATACGAGTAAATATTGAACATTCGTACACATTTGTTAGAAATTTCATCTCAAAAAGAATTAATGTTACATTTCCATAATTCATTAGACTTTTGCTTTGCTCAGGGATCAATCGCATTTACTCAAAATTCTATTATTTTCACAATTAAAATCCCTATCCTCAATCCTATCGAATTCTCCCTCGATCAAAAACTTGTTACAATTAACTACAATAATCAAACAGAACTCATCAACACACCATGGAGCTTAATTGGATCATCCATCAAATTGTTTGCTAATAAATGGCACCTATTGTATGAACCAGATTATCTATGCCAACAAATTACCAGAGAAAAGGCCCAATAATTTTTATTGATTCATCCCTAAAATTGATGTATGACCTGTCTGAAAATTTGACACTTATATCGAGCAATTATCTTATTACGGTTAAATATGATAATGATGAAACAACAACCCAAGGAACACATGAGATTCAAGGAAATGACATACAGGTACAAAGTTACAAACTCGACGACAACATCGGTGAAATAAAACAGTCCAGTTTAATTTCACCCTTGATTATTAAGGACCATCAGTTATCCTTTTTTTGATCCTTTAAAAGCTTTGAATTTGCCCACGATAACTGCACCAGCTCTTAATCAATTCGGAGTGGAATACTTTTATATCTACAAGTTCGATTGAACTTGTATACTGTTCTTAGTAATTACATCAATTTACTTAATAAACAAGCGTCAAAACAAAAGTCAACTACCTACCAAAGAAATCAGTGATGAGGACGTTATTGATCTTGGCCGCGGAGGAGCTACATAGCTCAACGTCTCAACGTATAGACGCCACGGTCATTTTATCACTGCATACCGGACACACTGCGAAACTGCAAAGACAAAGTACAAGATGAGGAGACAATGAAGATTATATACTTTCTTACTCTGCTCTCGCACCGACGACTGTCAGTCACTGACGGGCATTCAAGCTGTAAAGACAAACCATATTTTATTAAAAGAATTGAATAAACAATTATGTTCTATTAACTCTCACCTTTCGTTGAGTATGTGTACCTGTGTGTAATCCTCTGTTTCTCACCACCATCGGACATCATCTACTTAACTCGTAGGCCAAAAGCTTGTACAGCGAGAAGTGCGAGTCTTTTCAGCGCGTTAGTCTGCGGACTACGAAAATCGCGTTGTTCGGGAGTTTTGGGGAGGGGTTGCGAATTGTTAATTAAGCGCGCAGAATTAATGTAGGGAAATTTGTATTATTAATTGAGAGTTTATAAAAAGCTTCAGCCTCCCCAGGCTGTCGTTCGTGTCGACGCGCCCAGGAGATGAGCTAACTATATACTTGTAGGCCTACGTATGCCCTTCACGTCCCTCCACAAAATAACGTAAAATTCACCGTTTTTTTGCGAGTTTTAGACATGTCTCTCCACGTCCCTCCACATCCCTCCACGTCTCTCCGCGGGTTATCTACATGTTTGACAAGGTATTAACTCAAAGTATTCGCGAAAACTAATCTTTATTGCGAAACGCACTCCGATATAATTTCGAGCTCAAATTGACTAAAAATAATTGAACCAGTGTTAATTCAAGTTAATTATGCAAATTTTATTTTTAAAAAAGTATCAATATAAATATATATCGTACTATAATATATAACACGATTATACATTTTAAATTTGATTTTTTTTGTACTGATGGTCATTCACAGGAATATTTAATTTTTTCTTTTCTTGATCCGGCTTTATGTGGCGTTTTTACAGCTGGTTGTGGTTGACTTAATGATTTTAGATACATTTCATAATCTTGATCCCATTTTACATAATCATAGATTTATGAATTGAGTTGTTTTATTTTTTGTATTTCTTCTTCAGAGAGCATTATTTCAAATTTAGCTGTAACTGGGTTTACATGTAATTTTAAGTGTAGATTAGGCCCATTGGGGATACCACTAGAAAAATCCATCCATCTATTTACCTCTTGGATGATGTGGAAAAAATAGAACACAATAAATAACCACTAATTTGGAGGTTGACGAGCGGGGCGAGTAGGGGGGTACCCTCCTAGTATATATATGTATATATATATCTTCCTATATTATATAGTTGTTAGTACTTTTTGTGGTGTCAGCTGCTCTTCAAAATAACGTAAAATTGTGTGTTTTCACAGGTTATTTTAAAATTTTAACTGTGCCTCAGCTGCCCCTCAGCTGCCCCTCAAAGATGATGTTATAGGACAGCAAAATTAATTCTGTTATCATATTCTCTAATGTTCAACAAAGGAAAGGTAAATTCCTATATTATAAATATATATAAAGGTATATAAAAAGTCTATCTTTTCCACGCCACCCAGGAGGTAGAAGGCGCGTTTTGTTTTAAAGGGGTATCCCCTTTTTTACTAACTTTACATTTATTTTTTATTAAATAGTTCATCTTCTTTTATAAAAGGTTAGTAAAAAAAGATCTATTCCTTTGAAAAAAAACTTCAAAATTTTTCAAAAGTCATTTTATTCAATTAAAAGTTAAATCGATGAAAGCAGAACAATTTTTAAGTTAGGTCACTGAAAGCAGACCAAGTTTTATCGGTAAAACATTTTTATATAAAACATTAATTTTTTATTTTTTGTCAAAAAAGAAAAAAAATTATCAAGGCTTGGACTGATATTGTGTCAATATTATTATCAAAAGGGATGATAAGCCTTAAAACATTTAAATTACCTCTAGATTTAGAAAGTATAGAAAGTACATTTTTAAAATTAGAATCTAATAAGAGAAAATTACGCGAGGTAGATGCAATAATTTGGGATGAAGCATCAATGATACCAAAAAAAGCTTTAGACATTGTAGATAAAACATTGAGAGATATTTGTAATACGAATTTAGCATTTGAGGGAAAATTAATTATATTAGGAGGAGATTTTCGGCAACTTCTTCCAGTTATTAAAAACGGCTGCAGAAGTACGATTGTACAAGAAACAATGAAATATTCAAATATTTGGCCAATTTTTAACATAATGAATTTAAAAAAAAATATTCGATCCTACAATACAGGAATTCGCTTTGTTTTTATTAGATATTGGAGAGGGAATAATTAATCTGTTTAAAATACCAAATAGTTCGAAAACTGATGATATTTGTTTGAAAATATATAAAGATATAAATTACAATTTATCTATAAATAGCGTTATTTTAACGT
>JAWWEQ010046716.1:0-16472 GCA_035583055.1 Torymus tubicola | reverse complement strand
AAATAACATTTTATAATGACGTAATAAAAATATTAGATAAAATTCCCGAATTAAGTAAAGAAGAAATAGAATTACAGAAAAAAATGCTTGATGAAATAGTAACTAGAGACAACTCCCAACTACATTATAGGGAAATATTACAAAAAAATGAAAATAACATAAAATCGTTAATAAGCAATATAAACATTATTTCAAGAAATAAAAACCAGCCACTTGAGTTTGAAGAAGTAGAGTAAATAGATTACAAGCAATTCCTAACAACAATAAATAAGACAATTAATGTCGACCCGGAAGAATATAATGAACTTTATGGCAACGAAAAGCAATTTGATTTTATTTCATATGAAATAGAAAATCTACCGGAAGGATATCAATCAACAGACTTTATAGATATCGATGAAAGTAGAATTTTAAACGTAGGAACGATTAATTTAATGGAAAATAATAATTCAAGTAATAAAGTGAATACAATAGCGAAGAAATACTATTAAAAAAAAATTCAATATGAAAAACTACCAGAAAAAAGAAGAGAAAAAATTAAAGAATTCGTGACAAAAAATAAAGATATTTTTTGGCTTGAAGGAGACAAATTAGGAAATTGCAACGTTGAAAAACACGAAAGAAATCTGACAGATGATAAACCTGTATATGTCAAACAATTTCCCTTGTCTCATAAACTAAAAGAAATTGCTATCAAAGAAATACAAAAATTAATAAATAATAAATTAGTGAGAAATTCTAAAAGTGCATTTAATGCAACAGCCTGGATCGTAGAAAAAAAAGGAACTAATGGAAGGGCAAAAACGATGGCGCCTAGTAATCGATTACAGAAAATTAAATGAAAAAACAATTCCAGATTCATATTTATTACCTAACATTAATGAAATTTTCGATAAACTTGGTAAAACAAAATATTATCATGTAATTGATTTAAAATCGGATTTTCATCAAATACCCATGAAACCCGAGGATATTCATAAAGCTGCATTCAGTGTACATCCCTTAGGACGCTTCGAATTTAACGTACTACCATTGGCTTAAGAAATTCACCACGAACATTTCAAAGGGTTGTAAACACAGTTTTGGGAGACTTAATCGACCAAATTTGCTTTTTTTTTATTGACGATATTATTATTTTTGGAGAAACAATAGAAGAAGTAAATAAAAGATTCAACCAAGTTGCCCAAAAATTGAGAGAAGCACTTAAAACTGGAACCCGAAAAATGTGAATTTTTTAAAAACGAAGTTTGTTATTTAGGGCATATTATAACTAGAGAGGGTATAAAGTATAAGAGAATTTTTGGGACTTTCAGGATATTGTAGGAGACACATAAAAAACTATGCAAAAGTAACAAAACCTCTAACTGTATTACTAGAAAAAAATGTAAAATTTCAATGGGGGATGGAACAACAAAAAACTTTTGATGAAATTAAAGTATTATTATGTACAGCACCAATTTTACAATATCCTCGTTTTGACGAACCATTTATCATTACAACAGACGCTTCGAACGATGCATTAGGCGCAGTTCTTTCTCAAGGTAAAATAGGAAATGATATAGCAGTCCTATGCATCAAGAACCTTAAATAAACCAGAAAGAAAATACCATACTTATGAAAAGGAAGCTTTAGCAATTATGTTCGCTATAAAAACCTTTAGAAATTATATATATGGAACAAAATTCATTGTCGTCACAGACTTTAAACCTCTGCTATGGCTAAAATCGGCCGACAACAATAATAGAGTTCAAAAATGGAGATTCAAACTAATGGACTATGAGTTTGATATTGTTTACAAACCAGGAAAACAAAATTTAAATGCTGATGCCTTATCAAGAAATCCCGTAGAAATTTGCGTAATTACAAGAGCACAAAAGAAACAAGAACTAAATAACAAACTAAAACTAACCGAATGCACAAATAAAACCAATAATATTACAGAGACTATGAATAATAAACAAAAAATCAATAGATCTAAAGCATAAGGAAAATTGAAAGAGACAACGTAACCAAAAAAAATATAATATATTCAAAAAATTCCATAAGATTCAGAAATGATAACATCATGCACATAATAACAAATAAACACAAAGCGTTAGATGAAAACACCGACTTATTAATAAAGAATAGAAATTTAAAAATAAATACGAAATTAAAAACGGGAGAAATAGACATTATTAACTCGGAAAATAAAAAACTATTCATTTTATGTCTTGATACAGCGGCAACGACAGAAACAGTCAAAGAAAACTTAGCGAACTTATTCAAAAAATTACGAGAAATATTAGAAAAAGATAGAATATTTATTTTTAGCATATCAAAAAATATCGAAATTTTGAACATAAATTGGTTAGAAATTGAAGAAATATTAACAGACATTTGAAAATTCGAATATAAAAGTAATTATATGTTTAAATAATGGCTCTTGCTAAATGTCCGTCAGATTAGAGTACGTTGTTCCAAAGTAGTAATATTTCAATATTTGTTTTACTTTGACCTTTGACTAAAGAAAGTATATTTATTAATATATAGATATACATCCTATACAAAAATCTGACGGACAAATAGCAGAGGTGAATTTTATATGTGAGATGTCATTATAGATATACAGTTTAAAAAATTTTTTTTTCTATAAAATTCAATATAAAATATAAGTTTTGGGTAATATTAACTATTTTTTAATGATATAAACTTTATAAAATCTCTTTTAAGTACATTTTTAGAAAAAGATGTATTATCTTAAAAATAAATTTATTATTATTTTTAAAATAAAGTTTATGTCATAAAAAATAAGTAATAGTTTATTTTATTCATTATTTCTTTCAACCAATATGACACATGACGAAAATTAGGCATTTTTTCTAGTAAAAAAGTTAAGTAGTTTATTTATAGTAATAGTAAATATAGTAAAATTATTAATAATGTAGAATCAATGATATTATATAATCTAATGTGTATTTATATCAAAATGATAGTTTTATCATAATTAATAATCACAGTATATGGTATTATTAATTGTTATAAATTATTCTTTATGGCTGTTTAATATTAATTTAATTCATTATTAGTAATTAATTAATTAGGGAATTTATTTCCCTCTGCAGTATTACTATGTAATGTAATGTATTTGATACTCTGGATAAATAAATGAATAAATAAATAATTATTAATTTATTAGTTTAACCTTTAGACTGCCATCAATTTTAACTGAAAAAATGATATTTTTTTAAGGTATAATTTATGTATACAAAGGTGAGTTAAGTGCAGAGGTGTATTAAAGGTCATAGCTGGCACATATATGCGCCAGGCCAGCAGTCTAAAGGTTAATGAAAAAGAGGACCTGAATTTTTTTGATGACATTCATCACCTGTTTTATATAAAAAGCTACACCTGATTTCTTCGTATCTCAAATTAGTCCAAAAAAGACCTATCACCTCTGATCTACCTTTAGATCCAATACATTTTGTACGAGTTGCATACAAGCAGTGGAATTAACCTATATAGATACTTCGATTGTAGAACTATAGAACTGTGTCCACAATGTCAATGCAATGTTTCTCAAGTTTATAAGAATGTGTATTTCAGATACTGTAACTTACTAAATAAGATCAAAAAGTCATTTGGTACAAGCAAAATAAAAATAATATTTGCATGGACTGGAGTCATTTTACATAATACAAATACAATTTACATAGACAAATAATTGGTCTCGAATAATGGTAACAGTAGTATAGTTTGCAACATTAAATATTCTGTATTTATTTATACTATGTATGTAATCTTTAAAATTTTATATTAACTTCGAGTTTAACAGTAACATTTTTTCTTAATATGTGTAAAAACGTTTGTGGTTCAATATTAGATAAACCAAAAATGTTGCAAGTTTTTTTATTACCACCATTTCAGGAGGTTTTTTACGCCTCTGCTATTCTTTGTAGTCTTGAGGGGAGTAGTAAGAAACCTTCAGAAATCGTGATAATTAAAAAACTAACAACATTTTTGGTTTGTCTAATAATGCTCTCCCACTCTTGAAGTAACATGTTTTGTATAATGTTTAAAACAATTTATTACAGAACAGAGACTTTTTATTTATATTCATTTATAACAAAACCAATTTTTCTACAACTTTTCGGGTGAAATTGCATTAGTATCTAGAATTTCAATTGTATTTGACAAATTTTTAAAAGTTATAATTGTATATTTATGACTACTAGCCATAATCCATACGTGCTGCGCGCACTTCAGTTTTTTCGTAGAAACAAAATAAACAAATATTTTGGACTTCATTATGGTACCTTTTATTAACATTATCTTTCAGAAAGCATAATATATTATTTATACTACATAACAGATTTGAATTCTAAATTTTGAGGTTAGGAAACCAATCGGAATACAATTTATTTTGTAATTAAATTATTAGACACAACATTTTAATCAATTGGGACATTGAATAATTTAATGATGATTTTATTGATATACTCAAATGCATACATAAAACATTTAATTAATTTCTGTATCAAAATATTCATTTGATATCAGAGAACATTTTGAATTTTCAGACTGGATATTGAATCATCAACCAATCGTATTGCTTCTTTAAATGCTGAATAATGTCTTGTCATCTCATTTTTAAAAGAGGATTTTTCTCAGTCCAGTGAAATTAGCTTATTTTCAGCCAAAAAAAAGGTAAATTGTTAACAGGATGGGAACAGTTGGAAATGGTAAAGGGGTGAAAAGTGTACAATAGAAAAGTTGTAGATCATAAAAAAATCTACAACTTTTTTATAATAATTTTTTCATATAATCTCAAAATCTCTGAATAAAATGCGAAAAACCGTTTTTTTCGTTTTTGATTTTTCATTCTCACAAAAATAATTTTATTTTCACGAAACTTGGTGAAAGTATGCTTTTTTGGGACTTAAATACCGAAAAAAATTTTCAGGTAAAAAAATTAAGATGCGACCGAAATAATCACATTTTTCGGCCAAGAAATATATTTTTCAAGTGAAATTTGTCCTTAAGAAAGAAAGGAAGCTAGGCCGGTTCTGGGACATGCCAGTTCTGGTCCATGGCGCTTCTGGACCATGGCGGTTCTGGCCCAGTGGACAAGAATCGGCATGACATTTCTGGCCCAGTAGTTCAGAATTGCACGTGGGGCGTAAACCCAAGTGAGCCAGAAATGCAGTGAGCCAGAATCAACGTGGGCTAGAAACCGCCATGAGCCAGATCTGTTATGGGACTGAACGGGTGGCGCACAGTGGGAAATTTTATTGAAAAAAATTTCAAAATTCAGGCTACACTCTAAAAATAGCGGAATTGCCTAGTTCTTTATAACAATCGGTAGGTTTGATATTAATCTTCAATAATATATTTATCCTTTTTCAAAGTATTTCGCTGTGCAATAGCTGCCAATGACCCAAGAACCGAAAAAAGTGCAAATTAGCTTTTTTTGGTATTAATATTCGCGCTGCGATCGAAAAATGGGTACTTTTTTATTTGAATTAATGAGTGAAAAAATAGCTTGTATACTTTTCGTACATATGAGTATATAAGTTATATAGTTATATTTATTATATTATAAATACAATATATATATACATATCCACATAATGTATAATATAATAAATTTATTGTCATAGTTATACCAAAAGATCAGAAGTTGTGCAAAAAAAATTTTAAATTTTAAACTTGTGAATTTAATTATAAACTTGTGTGAAAAAAAATTTATTTGTTTTATATCATACGTGTGACAAGTTAACTGTGACAAGTTAACTTGCACTCGCACGAGCGCGCGCATGCACACACAAACACGCGCGCGCGTGTACTTTAATGTTTATGCGTAATTAAGTAGTAAAAATATTATTAACACATGAACAGGTTCTTAAAAAAAAAAGAAAAACGTACCCTGATAATATAAGTATTACAGAAACTAAATGCGAAGTACGTCTTCAAGACTTATTAGATCACACTATTAAGAGACTTATGAAATTCTTAGATCTTCAATTTGAAAATCATGAAAAACTAAAAATTATTGTGAAATATGGTTTTGACGGTACCAACGCCAAGTGCTATAAGCAACCTGTTAATGACAGTAATGCTTTTACTGATAGTGTTTTCTGTGTGTCACTTTTACCACTGTCGTATGAAATTGATAACATACGACCTTTTGAACATTGTGGCTGTACCATCGAAACAGAAATGATTCTGATTATGATTAACGGGAAGGTATTATCTATTCAAGATTATTTTCAACAGATTTAATAAATTGATCAAGCTAATAACATTTTAAATAAAATTTATTCGTATGTAGGTTTGTAGTGCATTGAATGGTACATCAAGCTAGACATGTTTTATGTGTGGTGCTACAATTTCTCAATTAAACAACATTGATTTATGTTCAAACCGAACCATTAATCAAGGCTCATTAAAATACGGATTTTCGATATTACATGCAAATATTCGGTTTATGGAGTTAGTTTTGCATGCATCATATAGTATTGATTTCAAAAAATGGAGAGTAAGTTCTATAAAAACTGTAATTGTTATTGATAAAAATATCTCCACTTAGTGTAAAATATTATATTTCGTTTTTAGATTTGACCTGAAAATAAACAAAATGCACAAGAAAAAAAAGCCTTCATACAAAATGCGTTGCCTAAGGACCTGGGTATATTAGTAGATGCCCCAACGTCAAATTTTGGAAATACTAATGATGGCAACACTGCTAGGAATTTTTTTGCTAACACAGCACCTGTGGCTCGAGTTACAGGTAGAAAATGCAACAGCTCATTTCAAAATATCTTTTTTCATATTTATTATTTACTTGTTCATAAGTTACATTTTTTTTTTAATTTCATTAGGTTTTGATAAAGAGTTGCTTGACAGATTTAAGGTAGTATTGGCTGTGATATCAAGTCATAAAGAAATAGATGCTGATGCTTTTCGGGTTTACTGCCGCGAAATAGCTCGAAAATACGTGGAAAAATACAACTGGTATTATATTCGTCCATCGATGCACGTTATTTTAGTGCATGGTCATGAATTCATGAAAGATCTTTTACTACCAATGGGCTTGTTATCAGAAGAAGCTCAAGAAGCAAACCACAAAAATCTCAAAAGATTTCGTGAAAGTTTTTCAAGAAAAACTTCAAAGTATTGTTTTAATATATAATATACATTTATATTTGTTAATAATTAAAACGCAAACGCAGATCTATATTTGTTGTAAATATATTTAGACGCCCACGCACACGCACACGCACACACACGCGCGCATACACAGTGCAATCATTCTCAAAAATTACTTTAGAATATTTAATTATAATTTATTAATGAATTTTTACAGACTCGATACCAACAGAAATATTTTCAATCGCATATTTCTATGCTCAGATCCGCTTATAGCGGATAGAAATAAGAAAGCTACCGGAAAAGAACAACAAATTAACAGAAGAAATGAAAAAACGGTTAAAAAAAAGATATGTAGACAGTAATCAGGAAATTACATCTTCAGATGAATCGAGTGCAAGCGATTATGAAATTTCGGATTCTGAAGAAGAGTCATAAATTTTTTTATACTATATATAGAAAAAAAAATTTGAAATCTTACATATTAATTTTTCATTATTATTTGTATTTATTGATATCATTAAATAAATATAACTATGACAATAAATTTATTATATTATACATTATGTGATATATATATATATATATATATATATATATATATATATTGTATTTATAATATAATAAATATAACTATATAACGTATATATTCATATGTACGAAAAGTATACAAGCTATTTTTTCAGTCATTAATTCAAATAAAAAAGTGCCCATTTTTCGATCTCAGCGCGAATATTAATAGCAAAAAAAGCTAATTTGCACTTTTTTCGGTTCTTGGGTCATTGGCAGCTATTGCACCGCGAAATACTTTGAAAAAGGATAAATATATTATTGAAGATTAATATCAAACCTACCGATTGTTATAAAGAACTAAGCAATTCCGCTATTTTTAGAGTGTAGCCTGAATTTTGAAATTTTTTTCAATAAAATTTCCCACTGTGCGGCGGGCGGTTAGATGTTGCGAGCTCAGCAGTTAGCGGCTTACAGCGAGAGGCATAAAAATAAAATTTTAAATATTTTGTTCCTGTTAAAAATTTAAAGTAATTTTTGCTCTTAAAAGAGCAGTTTTATATTTTGAAGTAATTTTGCTCTTAGAAGAGCAGTTATAGATTATAAATAAATATTTTTTTTTTTTTTTTTAAATTTTATTACTGCCGCAGCCTTGTAGGCCTAGCTGGCGGGGACCTTCCACCACCGTGGTGTGGAAGTAGTGCCCAGTCCTATAACTTCTAATCCTCTCATATTTCCTACCTATCTTAATCCAGCCTGGAAACATTTCCGGTGAGGTACAACACACCGTGTTGGTTAAGCCAACACTCTCTGCCCTCGGAGGGGCATCGGGGCCGTCTTCCAGTGCAGGCCTCTCCGGAGAAGGTCCAATATTTCAGGACCAGCTACCTCCCCGCCGGTAAGGCCGGCGGTCCCTGCCTAGTGCATCGAATCGGCCTGCCTACCTTATCCCCTCTGGAACGACGTTGTTTCGGTGACTAGCATGCTAACCACTGAGCCAATGTCGCTCTCTAATAAATATGTTTATTTACGTCCAAATTAAATAGGACCCTCAAAAGGGCCGATTGAGATGGCCCTGAAAAGAGCGGATGATGTTAAATCAATCGTCTTAGGTGAGGATGTTAAATCGATCACTTCTGGGGATGACCATATTGAACTACCCGGCGGTGAAAGACTATCGCACGGGTAATTCAATATATTTGACGAGGACACCGATTCATCGAGCTCTCGCTGGCTACGCATCAGCCGCCGCGGCCGCACCTCTCGAGCGCGCTCATTGGCCGCGGGCTAGGAGAAGATAGCCGCATAAAATCGGGGCACGAGCATTCATCGCGTTTATTTTGCACGCGTTCCTTTTGCCTTCATATAAAAAATGCTGTAAGGTAGCATTCGCTGGCTTCGCATTTTTATGTGAAAATGTCCTTGTAGGCTGAAGACTTCGGCTACGGGACATAAAAGACACTCGGTCTTCGAACACATGACGCGTTTATTTTCGTGCGGGCACTGGCCGCGAGCACGTAGCGTGTTCATTTTCGCGCGAGTGCTGGTCGCCTTCGGTGCGCCGGCATCCCTCCCCGCGCGACCGTTACAACTATCGCGCGACGTGTTTACTTCATATAAAGATGCTGTAGGCTAGCACTTGCTGGCTTCGCACTTTATATATTAAACATCATTGTAGGCTGGATACTCCGGCTACGTGATGTTAAATTTGTAGTAATAATTTATTTTTCAGTTTGACACATAAAATGTCGCAGGCTAGCTCTCGCTGGCTAGGCATTTTATGTAATAATCATATTGCTTGTACCGCGCTAACGGCAAAGTTTTTGCTCGCGCCCTTTCTAAATTTTTAGTGATAAATGTTTGCATTTTTTCCAGAGTGAAGAGAAATTGGCAAAGAATACGGAAGACTGTGAAAAAATTAATAAGTGTAAAATTACGCTCCCATCGACAAAAAACAATATTTTACAATTTAAGAACTTCGGGTGCAAAAATCGAGTTCCATTTATAATATACGCAGACTCCGAATGTGTATTAGAGCCAATGTCTGATGATGAAAAAGTTTATCAGCACCACAAGCCATTCAACGTGGGATTTTTTGTTAAGAGAATAGCGACATGCTTTCCAGGCCGAGAATCATTACTTCTGCAAACAAAAGAGAAGTACATATCTTTTACAAAGTTTGTGGAAGGTACGGACATAAATTTGAGATTCATCGAATTTTTCAAATTTATGTCTTCGTCTCTGGATAAATTGTCATCATATTTGGAGAAGCTCGCACTTTAGAGAGCCTGTTCAAACAAGATGGATTCACTATAGAGCAGATTGCACTTTTCAAAAGAAAAAGAGTGTTTCCCTATGACTACTTCTCATCGCTTGAAAAGCTAAAGGAATCAAACCGTCCTTCGAAGAATGATTTCTTCAGTAGTCTATACAATACTCATGTCAGTGACAGATTATGAGCATGCTCAAAACGTTTAGCAGAGTTTCAAAGTTCAAGACCTTGGGCAATATTCTGACTTATACCTCAAGACAGACGTCATACTACTGGCTGAAGTTTTTAAAAACTTTAGGACTAACTATCTTGCGGCTTACGAATTGGATCCAGCTCATTACTACATAACACCCGGCCTCACATGGGATGCTATGCTAAAAAATACGCAGGTAAAAATTAATTATTAAAAAAAAAATACTTTATTATTTACAAATAACTTTCTTTACAGGTTAAAATTGAACTGCTTACTGATGTAGACATGTTAATGTTGTGAGAAGGTTATAATAAGGATAAAGACGAGAAATATTTAATGTATTTCGACGTTAATAACTTATGAATGGGTCAAGAACGTGAACGAGCCAAACTTCTTTGACATCCCTGACGACTGTGACTTTGGATACTTTGTTGAGGTGGATTTGAAGTACCCTGAAGCACTCCATGACGCACATCGAGACCTACATGTTCTGTGCTGAACATGTAGGCCCCTCCTGGATCGAAACAATATAAACTTATGACTACGCTTCACGACAAACATCGTTATGTGCTTCACTATCGAGCACTCAAACAAGCGTTGAAACATGGCCTAGTTCTTGACAAAATACATCGTGCTATTCGATTTAAACAAAGTCCTTTGCTGAAACAATATATCGACTTGAACAGCGCTAAAAGAAAGGAAGCCAAGAACGAGTTTAAAAAAATGTTATTCAAACTATTCAACAACGCTGTTTACGGCAGTACGATGGAGAACGAGAGAAAACGTGTCGATGTGAAGCTAGTCACTAAGTGGAAAGGACGCTACGGGGCTGAAGCACACATTTCTAAACCAAATTTTCAAAGTAGTGATATTTTTAAAGAAGATCTCGTAGCTGTACAACTTCTACGTACTGAAATCTCCATAAGGAAGCCAATTTATATCGGTTTGGCAGTGGTGAACCTGTCCAAGACAATAGTCTACAGGTTCCACTATGACTTGTGACACGGCAAATTTTATATCCCCGCGCCGAGCCACTATACTCGCCCTGAGGGCTATTTAACACAATCTGACAACTTCTCTTTGGCACAACTTTTTGATTTTCAACGCGGCCTATTTTTATATAAGGGCGCCCGGTCGCGTTTATCTTTTACTCGCACGGCTGCTCACTAGCACTGCTCCTATCTCCGGCGTGAATTCGTGATCCGACGGACGACCTGGGGACGGTCGCAACCCTCGGTGGCAAAAATCTCCTGTGGGCCTAACCGAAACTGCGTGGCACTATTAAGACAATACAACTCGGGGTAACGAGACGGCACGCACATATACGCGGGACTTCACAACACCAATAAAAGAAAAGAAGAAATAATTCTGATTTCAACACTTGGCAATTTATTCATGCTCGCACTTCCGTCTACACACATCCGCAACGTCACAAATCTCGCGCACGAACAATTCAATGCCGCTCGCGAATTTAACGCGT
The DNA here is from genome assembly GCA_035583055.1 of Torymus tubicola. Classification (NCBI taxonomy): domain Eukaryota; kingdom Metazoa; phylum Arthropoda; class Insecta; order Hymenoptera; family Torymidae; genus Torymus; species Torymus tubicola. The sequence continues at coordinate 4,889 of JAWWEQ010046716.1, read as the reverse complement.
CACGGGGAGAGAGAGAACGTCCCTACTCTTTCCTCTAACCTGGGAATAAAAGGCCGGGGAGCGAACAGGCTCGCCGACACGAACTCATACTCACCGCGATGATGTCTCGCTGCAACGTCCTGACGGTGTATCTCGCTCGCTCCTCTTTCTCTCTACGCACGTCACGCTTCTACGCTTACAGATTTTCTCACGCACTACTTCGCTTCTCCGAGTATTCTCAACTTTCTTACTGGTACTCGCTACAACGACTTTCTTACAAAAAACTCTCAACTTCTACTTATACTCGCTAATACTACTCTCTTACAACTCTACGATATTACGCGCTCAGCAGACAATGGCTAACTGAGCGAGCATCTTCTTCACTTCCTTCTTCTTTAGTCATTAAGCCTATCGCTATCTTTTTCGCTCCTGTATAGTTCAATGGCACACTACATTGTGTTAATTACGCAATGTAGTAATTATCGCTGTAGTCCTTCTTCTCGCTTTTGGCCTATCGCGCGCGAGAAGAAGGCTGTTAGGCACGTTAATTCGTCACGTACATATCAGGGGGGCTAGGTCGGTAACTTTAGGTGCAACCGATGTGCCACCTGTTACGCGCACCATTTGAATGCGTAATTTGCATTTAGGTTGGCACAGTGGAGACGCACCTTAAGTGCTCTGCCTCCACTACTACGGCACGCTGATTCACAGCTTCCTCCTAGCTTTATCAGCATGCGGCTGCACTTTCTTTCTCTCTCACACACGCGGGCAGCGCGCAGGCTGTCTTCGCAAGGCATCTAGCATCCCACTCCGGCACACTCGCCTTCTCTCTCACTCTCATGCTCCTTCTCCCTTAGCTACATGTGCCCAGGCACGGCACGCAGTCTGCTGCTATGCCTCTCTCATTCTCCCTACTCCGCTACGCTTTCTCTCTCTCCCTCACTCCTGTACGCTTGTAGTCTCTCGCAATATCCCGTATGTATGCTCGCATATGTAGCGCGCAGGCTACCGCTCTATACTTCTCTCTCACTCTCCCTACTCCGGTACTCGCTCTCACTCTCACTCCCATGCGTTCGTAGCGCGCAGGTTACGGCCGTACACGCGGTAACTCTCTCACTCTGTCTCTCCCACTCCGGCGCGCTTGCCTTCTCTCTCGCTCTCGTGCGCGGCACGTTTCTCTTTCTCTCTCGTATTCGTGAGCCGTCGCACCATATAGTCGCCGTGTACGTGTGTAATATTTGTGTGTGTAGTGTCAGTATTTGTGTTTGTGTTGTGCTCGTGCATGAGGCCGCTGTTGTTGTTTCTTTCGGCCCGCGGGGACGGCACGACTTAGCTCCAGCCTACACGCTCAGTGTGTGCGTGTCCGTGTGTGCGCGGTCTTGGCTCGTCGGCTGCTCCTCGTACCTCAACAAACAAGAAAATCCATGTGTTAGCTTCGGTGTATTACATACACACGGAGCTGAGGACGAGGAGGAGTCGGAATCGTAGCGGCTTTTTCTGCTAATGCATTCTGCATTACAGACTACATGCGAGATCGCGTTGGAGACCAAGGCAAGCTGTTACACACCGATACTGATAGTCTGGTATACGAGGTGACAGGTGTCGACATGTACAACGTGATGCGGCAGGACCTTCAAGAGTTCGACACTTGAGACTATCCGGAAATCAACCCGTTCAACATGCCACGAGCCAATAAGTAGAAAGTCTGCTTGATGAAGGAGGAATGCAACAGGGAGATTATGTTGGAATTTGTCGGGCTCAGAAGCAAGATGTACAGCGTCAAAGTGCAGAACCAAAAACCTATAAAGAAAGCTAAGGGTGTTAAGAGTTCTGTAGTGAAAGCAACCATCACATTTGATGACTACATCAAATGTCTTCGTGAGAATGTCACCGTCACTCGTGAGCAACGAAACATTTGGTCTAGGCATCACAATCTTCATACCGAGAAAGAAAAGAAGATTGCCTTGAGTGCTCACAATGACAAACGCTATCTGCAGCCCGGTTCTACAGACGCTCTGCCTTGGGGTCATTACAAAGTAGAGGGAGAAGTCAGGATCAATGAGGGAGCACTCGAGCCGCCGATTACCGCTGATGAGCTGCTATATAACGGGGCGGTGCGAGAGCAGGAGTTCAGTCAAACAGTCGATCCTTCGCTCCCCGCAGTTCAGAAGAAAGACATCTCACTCCCGGCAGCTCAGCAGTAAGACATCTCGCTCCCCGCAGCTCAGCAGCAAGATATCTCGCTCCCCGCAGCTCAGCAGCAAGACATCTCGCTCCTCGCAGTTCAGCAGCCACTTTAGCCGCTCGACACTCGCTTCTCAAGAGGTCTTGTGAGACAAAACTTAACGAATTAGTCAACAAAACACCGAGAGAACTCTAAGGTTAGTATCTGAAGTTGAGAATGTTTCATTATTCAAAAAAAATTTAATCATCTCAATTGAATATGTTACAGATGGATCTCTCCCTACGAAAAAACTTGCTGAACTACCTCAAGGAGAGAAATTGATGGTGACAAATCTGAAGATCGTGAAGACCAAGTATGGAATGAAGGTCGTAGTGGAAATAACAAGCGAGTTTGAGGTATTCTTACCGAAACGAGTATCAAACACCTTAGTACAAGAAGAGAAATTCTTCTTTCACTTAGCAGATGCTGCAAATTCTTTTTAACTTGTCTCGGCGCCTCTAAAATTGAATTTAGCGGAAAATAAGTGTTGTGAATATATAGTTAATTTTAAGTTCTTGTAAAAAACATTAGTCTTGTCTTGACGTGTTTAAGTTCTTGTAAATATAAGCACTAGTCTTGTCTTGACGCGTTTAATATTGAATAAGTATCGTAAATATAGTTAAGCATTGTAAATAAGCGTTAAAAATTAGTTCTTATATGTTGAAATAAGTTAAAGAATAAAACATTGTTCTTGATTTCACTTTAAAAAAAATTTTGTTTTTATTGAACATTCAATTTTACATGATTACATATCTTTTTTATCAATCCAACTATTATATACATTATCAAAGCCAAGCCATTTTACAAAAATGTCTTCCTTTTTTCTTAATTACTTTTTCACATATTTAACTTAATTACACAACTCTTTAAACTGTACATAACTCATATCGGTATTTACATGGTCATCGTAGATATGTTTTAGATTTACTTCATCTTGTCTAAAAATATCAAGTAAGTTTACATTATGTCTGACAAGATGTTTCGGAACGTGAGCATAAGTTTGACACAGATAAAAACAATCGACCTTTTTATGTCTGCCCATGCAGAAAAAGGCTCTAACATTATCTTGTTTCTCACAAGCAATATCGTCAAATATCATAATAGAGTTTGGAAGTGCATTGTCGGGGTCGACAACTGCATCATGTTCACTGAATGGAAAATATTGTACGCCTTCTATAGGTTCTAAAATTTCGTTTAAAAATTTATATTTTGGTTGATTTAAAGACTTTGAATAGACATATACGTTTTCAAATCTTACACCATTAGGATGGGTTATAAGAACAAGTAAAGTGTTTGTTTTTCCACTGTTTGACGGCCGCAGAAGACGGCTCGTATACTGTCGGAAAGTATCACTGTGTCGGTTTGTTATCATATTTTACAACTGCATCAAAATTTTCAATTGGAAGTTTTACCATGTGCTCTTTAAAGTCCATGATGTTCACTCTATGACATTCAAATTACGACTGATTACTACGAGTATAAATGGTAGCCATATATAGCTGCCACCATTAGTTGTCCGTTGGCTTTCAGAGAGTAATGATTATTCACAAACGTGGACGTGGTTTAGTTAATAAAGTTATCAATAAACTTTCATTCGAGCTTCACACAGGTTATCAATACTGTGGTCCCGGAACAAAGTTAGTAAAGCCGTTAGCTAGAGGAGATCTTGGAATCAATCCCTTAGACGCTGCTTGTAAAGAGCACGATATAGCTTACTCTAAAAATCGTGAAACCGTTCAAGCGAGAAACGACGCAGATAAAATTTTAGCTGAAGAAGCTTGGAATCGCGTAAAATCAAAAGACGCTAGTTTTGGTGAAAAAGCGGCTACATACGCAATCCCTAACACTATGAAATTAAAATCTAGACTTGGTATGGTTTTGAAAAAGCGAACTAGGAGTTCGAAACAATCTAGAGTTGGTAAGGGTTGAAAAAGAAAGTTTCATTAAAAAGCATACCCAAAGCTACTGCATTTAAATCAGCATCTAGTAAGTGTGCCCTCAAAGTAATTCGATTAGCTTTGAAAAAAGCCCGTAAAGCTGTCAAAGAAGCAGGTGGTAAAAAGAAAATTAGCGTTCCTCGTCTTTTACCAATTCCTTCAGGTGGGGCATTACCGTTTCTCATACCTCTGTTTGCTGGTTTGCATAGATATTTTGTGGAAATATATTTTTCAGAGTTCCAGAAATTATTGTTAGATTCGGATTGCTACTCGAAGAGGCTACATCAAGGAGTCATTCAGAAGGACCAATTATCATGGAATTTGATAAAATCATCTGAAAGATTAAGAACTGTACAAGCTGTATATAGCACTAGTTGCGATAACTCTTATGTAGTAAGTTGTATATTTATAACTTTTTTTTTACTAACTAAATATTTATTAGTTTCCTCTCACAATTAAGCATTTTTTATAATCAGCATTAAATTTTTATTGTAGTAGTTAAAATTTTCTTCGGATATCCAATATATTAAAGATTTTATATTCTTCTTTATATGATTTGCTTTCATAGTATTAGAGTAAATTTTGAATTACTATTTTCCTTTTATGTGTATTAGGGTGTCCCACTAAAAAAAAATATTTTTTTTTTCAAATGCTAGACCGCAGTAAGGTGTTTTTTTACTTGAAACGTCAGTATGAATTTTTTTGGATTTTTAAAAAAATATTTAGAGGTCGCTAAACTGTTTTTTTGA